>JAJIBD010011596.1:0-45032 GCA_021461705.1 Cryptotis parvus | reverse complement strand
TAGTTTGTGTTCCTGTTTTATTTATCTGGGGTATTGTAAGCATTTCTAGAGCAAAAAAAAAAATTAAATTTAAGTGAAAAAAAATTAAAAGACTTTCATCTAGTGGATGGTAAAGTATATGGAGTTTAACTCAAAAACTATGAGAAACCATAAATACATTTTGATTTATATTTTTATGTAATAACTGACTATTTAATGAATGGAAGTGGAAGGCTAGAAACAGAAATGTTAGTAACCCAGGGCAATGATCCATCTGAGAAGTGATCATAATTTTCATATATTGGCAGAAATGTAAAATGAAATAAATTGACTTGAGATGTTTCCTGGGTTATTAAAAATGGAATTTTTGATAAATTTAATATAAGACATATGGAAATGGAAAAACTAATATAATATCTAAGTTTGAAACAGAACTAATTGAGTTTCAAAAAGTATTATTTAATTAAATTTAGTAAATTGGTAGAAAATATGTTTTTACATTGTTACAATAAACAAGTGCAGTAAGTTGGAGATAGGACTAGTGTGACACTAATCATGAAAACAGAAATTGTAGTAAACTTTCATAAATTGTATGCCAGTCACTTATTCATTCTATAAGTATTGGCTTTTAGTCTTCACAAGGAAATTTAACTTTTCTCATTTGATAAATGAGAAACACTAAAGTAAAGAAAGTTAAAGTAATATGTATTAGGTTAAAAAGAAGTATCATGAACAGATTAAAAAAACAAACAAAAACATGAAATGAAAGTGGCAACCACTTAAACTTTGTAATGTGCATGCCAAGTTTTTACAGGGGGTTCTAGTGGGGTTGGGGTTCAGGGAGGAATCTTGGGAACCCTGGTGGAGGGAATCTGACTCTTCTAGTAGGATTGGTGTGGAACTATTGTACACCTGAAAAACAAGTATCACAAAATTTGTAAATCATGACTCGATAGAGATTTAAAAAAAACAAGTATCATGAAAGTAGACATACAAAAATTCGTTATATATAAATGGATCTGGATTTCTCCATGCAGTTCCAGACTATAGATGTCTATGGCCAGGAAATATGGTATCATTGTAGAAAGAGGATATAAGCAGGAGCAGAAGGATAGTACAGTGGGTGGGACACTTGCCTAGCACATGACAGTGAAGGTTTGATCCCCAGTATTCCATATGTTTTCCCCCTAAGCCTGCCAGGAGTCATCCCTGAGTGCAATGCCATGAGTAAGCATTGTGCAGTCTAGGTGTGACCCCAAAACTAATAACTGAAAAACAAAAGAGGATATAGGCAGAAAAAAAATTGCTTTAATCATTGAAAATTTGATTAAACAATATAAAAAATGGAAACAAACAAGCAACACTAGTTTCTAGAGACAAATTTATAACACGTATTATTGTAACTTAAAAACATAGGATATCTTCAGATTTTCAGGTTTTTTCAATGCCAGACTACAGACTTAGAGTTTTGTTCTGTATGTATGCTAAGCTATTGATGATTCTTTTTTGTTGTGTTGCTTTTTAGTGCCAGAATCAAGTAGTGAGTTAAAAATGTCATATCAGGCAGTAGTAGGTAGAATAGTTAAGAGTTAGATAGTGAATAGAAGTTTTTGAAATCATTTAAAAGGCAAGCACAATACAAATTTCCTCTCAGGGACAAGTAATAGAAGAAAAGAGTGAAAAATACATGGCTGGAGTTAGCAAGGAGGCATCACAAGGGGCCAATACATTCATTTTAGCAGAAAAGCCCAATTTTCCCTGGAGACTGTCTCTCAAAATGATATTTCTCTTTCATACCTCCAATGTATCTCTTTTTGTTTACTTTCCTTGAAGAAAGATGATTTAAGAGCAGTTGGATTCTTTTCAAAGGAATCATACTGAGAGTTTCAGGTTCACAAAAAATGACTAAGAAATTTTAGTCTGGCATAGATACAATATCCTGTGTATAAGTTTCTACATGAAGATCTGGAGATCTAAACTATGCCTATCTAAACATTTTTAAATACTTAAAGTATAATGCTTAGGGGTGAATGTTGCTAGCTCTTCTTTTTAATTTTTGAGTAATCCTTATATGAAGTAAACCTGAATAATACGGCAAGTGTGTAGCACTGACTGGTTCTTCTAGAATTTAACTTCTGTGTTACTGACCTCGCTCTGATTATATAAAGTGGGGTATACATTGTTTATCTTCCACAATATATTTCTACTTATGTGAGTTTCTCATTAGAACCCAACATTTGTACAGAATTGATGTTAGAATACAAGGATCCCATATCCTAATATTCTGGGTTAAGTTCTACTTTCCATCTGTCTACATAGAGGTATATAAGCCAGAATAAATGATCTAGTCATAAATTACTTCTTCATTTAAAATAGAAATAGTGATAGTCATCATGAGGAGAATTAAGAGTTAATAGAAGTAAACAGATTAGTACAGTGCCTATCATTTTATCAATAAACATTAGTATTGATCTCTCATATATAACTGAAGATCAATACACGTTTGAGTGTTGATTATTGGATGAATTACATACTCTAATGTGAGCTTCTATGCAAGCCACTTTGAAAGCTCTTTATTCAAGAAAATAGAGAAATGGCACGTGATAGGTGATTGAGCACCAGAGTTTAGGAGAACTAGTGGTGCTGGGTGGGGAGGTGGTTGGTTACTAGGCTACAAAATTCAGTTCTAGAAACATGAGCAATAGTATAGCAGCTGGGGCACTTGCTCTGTATGTGGCCCACCCAGGTTCTATCCCATGATCCAGGAATGAAAAGCCAAGAATAAGCTCCTATGCTGTCCAAGTGTGACACACAACCACAAAATATAATCCAGGTCGTTGATGATGTGTATCATAGCATATTGGTCAATCTGTGATATCATTGCATGGTAAAGGATGATTAGAAATTACAGATTCTGTTAAATAGTTATGTAGCTGCAAGTCTTGGGCATTTACAACTAGGAATACATTTAAAGGTATGCATGTATTTTGGAGAAGAATGGATGAGTTACTTATGTAAATACTAACAAATGAAATTAATTAAATATATAGCTGGTGGTGGTGAAACACAATGAACTTTTTATAAGAGAGCTTAAGAAAGATTTGTAATCGAAGTCAGACAAACTAGAAGATGGTGACATCACCTTGGAGATCACAAGGTGAGAATAATAAACTGGCAGCAGAGAAGTGTTGCCAAGGGAGATTTAGTTTCAGAAACAAAAGGTGAGGGTACAACCTGTGAGGCAGGTTTCTGATATAAAGGAGATATTTATAATGGAATTGAGGTTATAAGTGGCACAGGAGAAAGAGTCAGAGATATTTCAGAAAACAGGAACTGCAGACTACAATAAATCAAAGTACATAATAATGTAGGCAAATGTGTGTGCTTTTGTGGGTTGGAAAACATCAGATTAGAGGATTTAAACTTCTTTTAGTGTTTCTATTTTTTTTTGGTGGGGGATATCTGACTGTGCTCAGAGCTCATTCCTGGTGTGGCGCTTAAGGATCATCTCTGGTGGGCTTGGGGACCTCACAGGGTGTCAAGGATAGAGCCTTGGCCAGTTCTGTCAAGGCAGGCATGTACATTGTTCACTGTATTATCTCTCTGCATTTAATGCTTCAACTTTTAAAATTTTCCCTTATTTTAGTCTGTTCTCACTTTAATTAAGGTACCATGATTTATAATACTCTTAATGATACTTTAGGAATCTGTTATCCTAGAGTTACACACATCACCAGAGTGCTTTCTTCTTTCCACCACTGTCCCTAAAAGCCACTCCCTTCACACTTCCCACTTCCTTTCAACTAAGCTTAGTTCTGTACATTGACTTTCCAATATTATTGCCTTTAGCCCGTCTTTATTCTCTCCTTCCCTTCCTCTCTTCTTCCCCTTCTCTCCTTCCTTCCTTTATTTTCTACCTTCCTTCCGTTCCTTATCAAAGAGCCCTTACAATGATTTTTATTTAATCTCCAACTGATTGAACATTTTTTGTATTTCTGTTTTGTGATTAATTTTCATTTCTAAAGATGCCCTGGTCTGAGAGAACAGTTAACTCCGGTTATTAAGAAATCATTATCCCTGTACCTCATGATGTTTAGAATTTGTTTCTCCTCTTTTTTTTTCACAATGACTGAGAATCAAAATGATTTTTTCTAAAAGTTGTTAGGACATACTCTAAAAACTACATGATCAGAGCTGACTCATGGCCTCTGCACTCAGCAGTGACTCCTAGTGGGGCTCAGCGGACCACAATGGGTGCTGGCGATCAAACCTGGGTCAGCCACATGAAGGCAAGCACCCTACCTACCTACTGTACTATTTTTTTTCAGTCATAGAGATCCCAAATGCTTTTGGGAAAAAACTAAGTGGCTTTTAAAGCCTTGAAAAATTAGAAGTCAAATGTGAAAAAAATTATTTTTTGATTTATAATATAATGTAATGGTTCACTCTCCTTTAAAAAAATAAAGGTCTGTGTAGGATAGGCCCAAGCAGTTCAATGCAATATAAAACATTAAGGCAACTTTTCCGAGCATACAGTGATGGATAAAAAGTAAAAGGGCCTGATTTTCTTTCTGTATTTTATTAATATTAATAACTGATTTTAGGTGAGGTCATTTCTTTATGATAATCCCATCCAAGATCTACAATATCTACAGAAGACATAATAAAATATTTAAACATAATCCATTTTAATTTAATAACTATTTAGAACTTTTACTGGTAAGTATATCACATGTGTCAAAATATGCAAAAACTATATAGGTCACAAAAGTCTTGCAACTATTTGAAATTCACATTACCTTCTCTATTTCCTAGTTTTCTATCTATATTACAGAAGAAGAAATCAGTCCCACAGAAACGTAATAGTCAAATAAATACTAATTCAAGAAGTACATAATTTTCTATCCTGATCCTGTACATAGTGGCCAAACAATAGTTCCTATTTGTTATCACTACCATGACTGTTTTATATAAAATCACATTACTTTGAGCAGTTAATGTTGAATTTGCAATATTTTTATTGGAAAAAAATTCACTGCTGCTTTAATCAATATTTTCCTAATAGTCTGTTATCATTTTAACAGTATAGCTAAAGAAATATTTATAAATATTTATCAAAATGAAATAAACAAGTTTGTTTAGCAGAAGGTAGTGTCCTAGAGAAAGAAGTTTGCTCTTAGTGGGATGCTGAACTTTTTAACTAACTAAGCATTTGAAAACTACTCAGCTGTGCAGATGGACATGATAGAAAATAAATATAACATGCATTTTGCACATAATACATGCACAAAGCAAAAGAAAATCAGTATTCATTTACCTCCGTCCATGTGACCTGACTTTCTTGACCTATGTAATTATCTTCATGTTTTAGCAAATCCATGTTTCTGTGAAATATGCATCTTGTCTTGGCCACTCTCATAAACCCATAAAATTATTAAACCATGTCTAGAATTTTATAAAAAAAATTAACAAATGCATGCATTCTTGATTAAATTAACAGCACAAGTATAAAAACAAGTGACTACCTTCCTACAGTAGTGTGGTATAAAATGACACATTCTTTAGAAAAGAGAACTTTATCATGGATTTAGCATCATTCTTCACTTCTATATTAGAATATGTTAGGACTTTATTTTTCATCTCTAAGATCAAATTAACAAAACTCTTGTCACCACAAATGAAAATTTCACTTTCTCCATTCTGTATATATGATGACAATAGAAACAGCCTAATACTCCCTTTCTCCAATTATTGGACATGCCTCCTCTACTATCTTCTTCATTATTTGATCAATACTACCTCCACCCATTTTTTATATATAGCTATGCATATATCATATATGTTTATATATGTATTGATATATACTATCAATATTTGCCTCCATGATACATAGTTACATTTTCCTGTGAAAGCATTTCATTTCTTCGAGTCTGTTTTTAGTCCATTTCCTTCATTTAAAAGTAGGTTGTTAAAATTCATCATGTCTTGCAACAACCCCTCCTGCAATTAAGAGACAGACTGGATGCTTTAGTAGAGGGAAAAGAATGAAGACACAGCTGTAGTTCAAAAGGGAGCTATTCTGCACTGGTCCGTGGTTCTGAATATGATTTTCTATGAGTGTGGAAAGACATTAATTGCTTGTTCCAGATTTTAAAAAAAACTGTGTTTTCTTTAACCTTTTTTTTTCTTTTGGGTCACACCCAACTGTTCTCAGGGATTACTACTGGCTCTGTGCTCAGGGATAAATCCTCACAGGACTCAGGGGATCATATGTGGTGACAGAGATTAAACGTGGATCAACTTCATTTGAAGTAAGTGCCCTTTACACTCTTCTATTTATCTTGCTTACCAATTTGACTTCCACAAAGCACATTAACCAGTTTTAATGTATACAATCAAAGTGACTGCATGAAAAGATAAAAAATCAGAATATATGTCATATCAATTTATTGCATTAATATATGTGACAATTTTTTGTTTTTCTGGCTAAATTAGATGTATTTTTTGTGTAATGCAGTTATAACCTTGGTTTTCATAACTTTGTGTTTTGACACACTCCAGGAGGTACTCAGGCAAGGTCCTTACTCTGTGTTCAGGGATCACTTCTTGGATCCAGTGTGATCTGAGATTCTAGTTGATTACTTGTATGCAGCATCTGACTTGCTGGCTGTACTATCTCTCTAGTCAAGATCATCATAATTTTAGCTAACTAATTCAAATATTAAATGTTAAAAGTTAGTCATTATTTAGGGCCAGAGCAATAGACCATCGGGTAGGATGTTTGCCTTGTTTGCAGCTGACCAGGGTGTGATCCCCAAACATTGCCAGGAGTAAGTCCTGAGTGCAGAGCCAGGACTAACCTCTGAGCATCCCCAGGTGTGGCCCCAAAAATACCAAAAAAATGTTCCTCACTGTTTAATCTTTAGTATTTATTTTTGGGTTTATGAGATTGTTTCCCCTTAGAATTTGGGGAATTGTATTTAGAAGTAGCAAAAGTTTCAATACTCAATTTAAAAATACATTTTTAAGATAAGGTACATGATCCTTAGTTCAACATAAAACTTGTCAAGCATTGATGAATACAGGGATATTGACTTCTAAGTGAAGGTCTAGTTAGGTCTGTCTTAAAACACTATACTGATTATAAAAGGGTCTATTGTAAAACTTATGCTAGCAATTTTTGCCCAACACTAGATAATCCTATCAAAACCTAGAGACAGGAGAAAGGCAGAAGGGGAGAGAAATTTAAATGCAGCTGATGCATGGAATTTATCTACAAAAAACAAGCAAGAGCATGTGAATGCTTTTTAGTGGAGATCAAATGGCTTCAGGAATGTTCAGTGACAATTTCTGCTTTACCCAGGGTCCTTCATTTGAATTCTTCTTATCTAAATGCTCATCTGCTGGTTATAGAGAAAGAACTAGAGAGAGAAAATAGACTTTTTGTTGTGTCTAAACTTTGTGGGAGAGCCTGACCTACTATATAAGTGGGACTTGTGTCCTCATTTAATTTTTCAGACTTGAACTTGGTTTTGGGTTAGTCACTGATGCCCACCAAGAAAACCACAGCACTTTATTCCTCCAGGACCAGCATTGTCACAGAAGTACTCAGAAAATATTTTCAGAGATAAATTTGTTACCAATTAATAAGCCCTCCCTCCCACTAATCCTCATTACTACTCTAAGCTTTAATTTCTAGGGACTCAAATAAACCTACTCCACAAGACTAGCAAAATTGAATGTAGTACTACCAGTAGCAGGCTTACAAAAGAGAATGTGCTTTAATTAGCATCTACTTGAGTTAATATTAATACATGGTCTTGATCTTCCTGAATTGCACATTTACCTTCTTTAGCAAGGAGTTTCTGGTTTCAGTTTTGTTTGCTTTAATTCATAGGATCACCCTAGCTTTTAGCTTCTGAGCTTTTATTTCCTCCCTTCATTTCTTTTCTTCCCTCTTCCTCCCTTCCTTCCCCTACTTCTTTCCTTCCTCTTTCTTTTCTCTCTTTCTTTCTTTCTTTCTTTCTTTCTTTCTTTCTTTCTTTCTTTCTTTCTTTCTTTCTTTCTTTCTTTCTTTCTTTCTTTTCTTTCTTTCTTTCTTTCTTTTCTTCCTTCCTTCCTTCCTTCCTTCCTTCCTTCCTTCCTTCCTTCCTTTCTTCCTTCCTTCCTTCCTTCCTTCCTTCCTTCCTTCCTTCCTTCCTTCCTTCCTTCCTTCCTTCCTTCTTTCTTTCTTTCTTTCTCCCTCTTTCTTACTTTCCCTCTTTCTCACCCAGAAGTACTTAGGGCTTATTCTGGCTCTGTTATCAGTAATCACTCCTGGTGCTGGTACTCCGGAAACTCGGGAACCATATGCAGTGCCAAGGATCAACACACGGTTGTCTGCATGTAAAGTCGTTACCTGAATCCCTATACTATCTTTCCAGCCATTGGACTTAATTTCTAAGTATCATTTACTAAATTTCATCTTTTCTTCTCTTTTGTTGCTGGTAGAGGTTATTTGGTGACTTGGGTGAAGTGGAGAGAAGTGTCTACCTCTACAAGAACATCTGCCTCTTTCCTGTACCCACCTCTATAACCTGAGGAGCGCCTCACAGATTTAGATTTCTTTTCTTTGTGATGGTATCTGGTCAACCCTCATAAATCCCACCCCCAACTCCCCTGCCTCACCCCTCATGCTCAGAAGAAACTCCAGGCCCAGGAAATCTGAAGATTATCTGTATAAAAGCTGGTCTTAAAGGCCATTTAGTGTTCTCTCTTGCCTTTGAGAAGCCACATTCTCTCTTGAGTGCTTCTTTTGCCTTTCTTTTCCTTATTTCCCTTCCTTGAAAACATCCCTAATATTTTATTTTTTATTTCACTTGCTCCTCTCCTCCTTACATTCTTTTCTGTGAGACAGGTGATGGATCCAAGAAAAGCCTGAGGCAAGGCCTAGGACTGACTTTCCTGCAGTGCAATTTCCCACTCCAGCCTGAGTCCACAGCTCTCTGAGAAATCAGGTGGTGGGGATTAACTCCTTTGCTGTACATGACAAGTGGACATCAGGTGTAGCTTGAGGTTCACGTCGTGCAGGGCTCATCACAGATTTTATCAGTCCTAGATTTCCTAGCTAAGCCTGGGATGGCAAAGGGGATGGGGGAGAGAGCGGCTTTCCCCCTCCTCTCCACCATAAGACATCCGGATCCCACTGGTATCAGAACCACATAGTTGCACATCAATTACCCTTTTCATAATATTTCCCAATTACTTTCAACAAGCAAGGGCTCGGCAATTAAATTTGGCAGGTGATTCCTGGTTGTTTCATGGCATTCATTGTACATGGTAAGGATTCTAGTAGCTCTGATCCCTGGGCACGAATTTCATATGAACACATTTCTATGTGCACTAAGGGGAGGTGAGATACCTAAACTGAGAGCAGTAATAACCCAATCTTGTAGTGATTCACCTAATTAATTTATCAACAAACTACCAGAATTGTGGTTAATGTCAAAATATCTCATTCAATTTTAAATTTGTCTTGATCTGAAGAAAGTGACATATAGCGAGTATAGTTTAGAACAAAAGAAATTTAATAGTATTATTTGGATATTTACGAGGCGCCCGGGAGGGATGGTGGGTTCTAGCCCTGGCCCACCATCCCAGCAGAGCCTCGCAACAAGCCAGACGACCCCCACTCCATGAGGGCCTCCATTTTCCACATCTGGACTTCCTCTCTTGTCAGAACTCCAGCCAGCAGATCAGCCTATCAGCACCCGGCTTTGCGGCCGCTTGCGGCCGCAGGTTCATCAATAAATGCTGGACTTAGAGATGCCTACAAGACTATGCTACCTGCACGGCAGAGCCTGGCAAGCTACCCGTGTTGTATTTGATATATATGCCAAATACCAGTAACAATTATAGACCTCATTCTGGAATGGATTGAGGCTCTTTATGTTTCTGGAGCAAGCAGATGCCTTGGGCTCTACTAGCATGAGACAGGACATATGGAGATGTTACTGGGGCCCACTCGAGCAAATCGATGATGAACGGAAGACAGTGATACAGTGATTTGGATATTTAGAAATATAAGGCAATATAGTTCATTAGCATAGTTTTTAAATTGGAGTGTTAGAATCTGTACCTTAAGTTAGTTATTATGCTCTTTGATTTATATATGAAAGGGAATAGCAGGAAATTTAATGATTATAAATAAAAATGTAATCATTGATTTGTTGAAGTCCAAAGTTTAGGCCAAATTCTTTATATTTTTATTATTCTTTTCAATTTTTGTTTCAAATTTATGTTGTGTGAATTGACTAAATAACCTCTGCTAAGCAGTTTCAAGACAGTTTCCACCAGAAGTAACTGGGACAAAGAACCTCTTCATAACGAGCCTGAAAGGAGCTTATGCCATCAAGTTGCTAATAGACAATTGTGCAGTCTTAGCCACGATTGGCACAACTGCTGGGTGCTCTCTGTAGCTTCCCTAAGGATTCAATAAATAGAATAAATGAGCAATGGAGAATGAAATGAATTGGATGACAGTGTTTGGTTGACTCCATAAATATTAGAAGGACAATATTGTAGAAATGTATGATCCCAGATTAAATCTATTTTACAAATATATACACTCAAATATACTTACAGTGGTACACACTTATGCCTACATACTCACACATTAATTTCCCTTTTGCTTTCAATTTATCAAGATTCCTCGTGTTTCATTCTGACAGTAAGTTAACCTATCTGGACTCGTAGTGTGGTTAAAGAGAACCTTTTTGTATCCAGAACATAATTTGTCTTTATGTCTATTGTTCTAAGAAGCCATATCTCTGGGGTTTGACAGTTACCCAAAGAGAGAGAAAACAGCCTAAGGGTCGCAAGCTGAAATTGCTTTAACTTACAACTATTAATCAGTAAGCTTACTCCACTTACTAAGGTTTTCCTTCTTAGGCTTACTTTTGTAATGCAAATACCCTCAAGCTACCTCTGAAAACTTTGAATATCTGATTTTGATACCTCTCCTGCTAACACTTACCGTGAGTCCTTCAGTTAGTATATAATAGAAACAGCCAATATTTGCATAACTTTTTCATGAAAATGTTCAGTAAACATGCCTTTATTTAAATTTTATGACAAATCATAAGACAGTTGCCATTACTTTTATTTTACAATTGGAGGAACAATGCACAGAGGTCAGAAATTATATCAAAGTCTTAATTGTTATAAAGGTAGAAAATGATATCTGAGCCAGATTTTCCTGATTGAAAATTACTTGTCTTCTTTATGAGTTAAATTCCAAATGGTTCTCTCTTCTCTCAATTCTTAACTTGCTTTTCAACAGTATATTGATATAAGCAACAAGTGAAAACACTTGTGGGACTACATAAAACTTTTAAAAATAGTGTAAAGCAAATAAAGAAAAATATAATGTAAAGGCAATCTATGAAAAGAAAAATATTTGCAAATCACATTTTGATAAGGAGCTGTTATCAAAAATGTAACAAATTCATACTGTTAGCACAAAAATATTTTTTCCTCTGCTGGTGGGTTCTTGAGAATTGTATTAAAGATTTGCAGAAAAAACTCAGGTTAGTTTCTTTTACAGTTAAGTGTTTGAGTTCAGGTTCCTTCCCCACATGTCCTGGTATCTCCTTTACCCAATCACTCATCTTGTTCCTGCCTGAATTCTCTCCCCTGTCTTAGCCTGTAAGGCCTTCTTGCATGCAACCATTTGTCTAGATGTAAAGCGAGAGTAAAGTGTGGTGGATGTATGGGGAGCACCAAGAAGAGTTTAGAGAGAGAATGAGGCCAGGTGCCCATTTTAATCTGCTCCATGTCCCATCCCCAGCCATCCCATAATCTGTTTGTGATTGACAACATATTTGATGGGCTGTCTGTTTCATGGGTAAGATTTACTGACTGGCTAAAATTACCTGGCCCTCCACCTTTTTTCCACATCCTCTGTATCCCTATAGCTTGAAAAGAAAAATGGCAATGGATCTAAGTAGACATTTTCCTCAAGATTTGCAAATGGCCAATAGACAGATGAAATGATGTCTGTTATCACTGATTATTATATACGTATAAATCAGTCACAATAAGAAAAGCTGTTCACCTTTGCCTCAATGATTCTCATTAAGTAAGAGAGATCAAACGAGAGATGAGTCCTGATGAAGATGAGAAAAAGGTATATTGTGTGCTGTTGGTGGGAATATAAATTGATGGAGCCTTTAGGAGAAGTAGTTCAGCATCTTTGGAAAAACCTAAAACAAACAGGGCCAGAGCGATAGCCCAACGGGTAGGGTGTTTGCCTTGTAGGCGGCTGGCCCATGCGGCCCGGGTTTGATCCCGGCATCACATATGGTCCCCCGAGCACCACCAGGAGTAATTCCTGAGTGCAGAGCCAGGAGAAACCCCTGAGCATTGCCGGGTGTGACCCAAAAAAGAAAAAAAAAACTAAAACAAACAAACAAAAACTATCCTATGATGATGCTTCTAGTTACAAATCCAAAATAAATGGAAAAAAACTGTGCATTTAAAACAGATAGCTTCAATTACAAATTAATTATAGAGCGATCATTATTCATAATACCAACATGCTGAAACAACTTATGTCCATCAATAAATTAATACATGCATAAAGATGTTTATGTATAATAAATACAAATACATATCAATATTGCTCAGCCATGAGGATAAAGGCAATCATGCCATTTTATTAGAACATGAGTAAACATTGCAAAATAAAATAATTAGCTAAATAAAGATCAATAATATTATATGATTTCACCTCTATATACAATCTGAAAAAGCCTAAACTATTAATATTATTTGAATTTTACAGTTTGCCCTAGATTGTGCTTTTCAGAGGATAGAGATTTGAGGAAAAATGGAAAGATATTATTAAAGTGATATAAAGTTTAGTCATAAGATGAATAAATTTTGTTAATCTAATGTACAACATGGTGATTATTGTTAATAATATTGTATTATGTACTAGAAAGTTGCTGAAAAAAATTAGCTTTACATGTTTTCACCACAAAAAGGATATGCAAATTATGTGACAAGGTGGAAGTGTTTTCTACAGCTATAAGGCATTTATTTTGCATTATTTAAGTATATTAAATCAATAGCTTAGACACATTAAACTGTAGTTTATGTCCATTTTTCTTAGATAAAGCTGAAAAAAATTTGAACCATGTGTGATGCATAAGTAACAAAGTGAAGCCTTATCAATAGTATTTGCAAATTTTAAAGACCAAAAAATTTCTTTCTCCCCATCTCACTTCCATTTTATCTTCTTAAGCTTTTGAAAATTATTAACACTTGTTCTGGGCACGTTTGTTCAACAGTATTTTGAAAACAATTTTGAAACCCAGAAATCATGTAAATATTAACACTATTGCTTCTAGCTCATTGATTCATTTATATCAAAAGCTCTGGTTTATCTTTCTTTCCTACATTCTCACTGCATTGTGCTGTATCTGGTTTGTTTTGTCAGGACTAGAAAGGAATAGGAAGAAGATTTAAGAATAAGAGAGTTTATCAACCTTATTTTTATAGGAGAGGAGTAATGTGTAACAGAAACAGTAATGGAAATCCAGGTCTCGTTATCTACTTGGAAAGTCAGATTGTTTTATTTGTTTGATTCGTTTGTGGGCCACACATGGCGGTACTTAGGGCTTGCTTTTGTCTGTACTTTCAAGGATAATTCCTGGTGGAGATAGGGAAAGATATAGGAAGTTTGGGATTGAACATGGGTTGACATCAGGCCAGACAAGAGCGCTACCTGTTGTACTATTAATCCAATCGAGATTTTTTCTTTAAAATTAGATATTTAAGAACATTTCTGCCCTTGATGATGGTTTGTTCAAGTTTTTTCCCACATTTTAGCATTGGCGTATCTTACTGCCAGTAATTGAAAAAGTTATGATATTGCTTATGTCATATGTTCCCAAGTGACTATTTAATTCTTTTCAGGAAAAAAAAATTAATCAGTGTCCATATCCCCAAAAATTAACTGGGTGTTTTGTACACTCAGTTATTTTTATGAAAGTAATGTGGTCAGAAACCATCACACATCTAAAAGGTCAAGAAAAACTGGTGCTGTCTTGGATGCGGGGAGAAAGAGACTCTCATTCACTGTTGGTGGGACTGTTGACTGGTACAGCCTTTTTTGAAAAAAAAATATGGACATTCCTCCACAAACTAGAAATTGTGCTCCCATTTTACCCAGCCATAACACTCCTGGGAATATACCCTGGGAAGCCAAAAACACACAGCAGAAACACCACTGCACTTTTATTTTCCTAGCAGCACTATTCACAATAGCCAGAATCTGGAAACAACCAGTATGCCCGAGAACTGATGACTGGATAAATAGAATTGTGGTACATCTACACAATGGAATACTATGCAGCTGTAATGAAAAATGAAGTTATGAAATTTGCCTATAAATGGATGGATACGGAGAGGATCATGTTGAGTGAAATTAGCCAGAATGAAAATGGCAGATATAGAATTACTGCATTTATTTGTGATGCATATATATATATATGTGTGTGTGTGTGTATGTATGTATATATATTTATATATACATATATATATATATATATGTATATATATATATATATATATATATAGGTGGAATCAACCACAAGTGTGGTAGTCAGAGGTTACATAAGAGGGAAGGGATCAGTGTGCTAATAATCATTGAAAATGATAATACCAGCCTAGAACTGATTATTGAATATAGGCAAAGAGATACACATTATAACCTCTAAATGTATGTATTGCAAGTCACAATGTGTAAGAGAAGGGAGAGAGAGAGAGAGAGAGAGAGAGAGAGAGAGAGAGATTAAAAATCTGCCATAAAGGCAGGTTCGTGAAGGGGAGGGAATTGGGGACATTGGTGATGGGAAATGGGCACTGGTGGAGGGATGGGTGCTGGAACACTGTATGACTGAAAACCAAACGTGAATATCTGTGTAATTATATATATCATGGTGGTATAATAAAATATTACAAAAATAATTAAGTAATGTGCTTTACAGTAGTCTCCATCCTATATCGTACTCACTATGTCAAGACCCCTTCACCAATGTCCATAACCCTTTGCCACTTTCCTAAAGTGGGTTTCCCATTTTTGTCCTTTGCAGTCTCAGTTCACTGTTCTAGTGACAATAACTCAGGAGATACCCAGATTCTTTTTTCTTTCTTTACACTCTATTATTAGTGAATCACTTGATCACTTGATCACATGACATCCGTTATTCATTGATTTGTTCAAGCGGCAACAGTAATGTTTCCATTTGACCCTGTCATGTGCCAGTGTAGCCCAATGGCATCTGCTTGCTCCAGGAATACAAAGAACCTCAAACCGTTCCTTCAGGGTCTTGGCGAAAAAGTCTGACCATCTTGTAGTTGGGAGGCCACGATATCTTTTCATGTCCCATGGGATCCTGTAAACGGCTCTAGTCCAGCGGTCGTCTCTAAATTGCATTACATGTCCAGCCCATCTGATTTTCTACACCTTGGCAAACAAAACAGTGTCCTTGACTCTCAAACGTCCATGGAGGTCGGAACTCCAGATTAGTTCTCTCACTTGTTTGAGGCATGATATTCTAAGCATTATTAGTGAAATCATCCACTAATTGTGTTTTTAATTCTGACTCACTTCACTTAGGTTACTACTCATCACTTTTATCCAGATTACAGAAAACTTATTTTTATAGCTAAATATTATTTCATTAAGTATGTATACCCCAATTTTCCTATCCATTCTTCCGGTTTTAGAAACTTGAGCTGCTACAACTCTTGATTATTGTGGATAATACTGCAATGAATAATGGTATTACCTATTTAGAATGTGTTTTAATAAAAGTAATTAAACATTCATGAAAACATTTTATATCTTCCTCTCAGATTAAATGTCATATTTTTATCTGATTCAGTCTAATAGCATGTGCTTTAAGTTAAATTCTAGCAGTGGTAAGAGAAATATGTGTTTATGAAATGTGGTCAAAAAGATGCAAATTTGAAAATTATGACAAAGAATGTAGAAAGGAGATATGAACTGAGTAACACAGGTGAGCTAAAAAACAGATTATCCCTAGGGCATCCGGAAAGCAACAGAGCCTTTTTACCATGTTGATTTTAACTCTCAGAGACCCAAGTCAGACTTCTGACCTAATAACTGTAAAGTAATGCATTTGTGTTGTTTTAAGTAACCATTTTTTTTTGTTCTGTGATCATGCATTTTTTATAATGTGAATAGTTAGAAATCTGGACTAGCAGAAGTATATGGCTGAGTTCCTCATCTAGACCCTTTATGCTAATTTCATCACATAAAGGGTTAGATGCATTTTCATTTTTAAGATAAATTATCAAACATCCACAGCCTTGTCTCTATAGTCTGGTGCGGTTCTTGTTCCAGAGTCTTGAATTCAGGTTCTGAACTCTCTCCATAACTTATATCCTTTGAATCTATTCTAAAAAGAATGGCCCAATCAGAATGAGTGTGCTATATGGTTTCTTTAACAATTTGTTAACTATTATGTTCCATTTCTGGACTGATTGTTGGAACCCAGTTATGAATTACATGGAGCAACTTCAATCTCATGCCAATTTTATAAAGTTTTATTTAAAAAAATCCACAGTTTTGCATGGTATTAATGTTTCCTGAACACTTTCAAAGTATAGTAAGTTAGCAACAAAAGAGATTGCATGGCCCCTGATTTAGAAAGCATAGACTGTACTTATGTAAATATATAGACAGAGACAGAGAGAGAGAAAGAGAATGCTTTCTAACCCTGATGCTACAGAGCAGACGGGCAATGAGACAAGGATATACAAGCATTGGAAAGAGTTAGTACTGGATGTTCTGGAAATGTCAGAATAGGCGGTACCATTTAGCTAGTCTGGTTCAACCAATAATTGAAGGATGTATAGGAGTTATATGGATAAACCTTGAGGAGGTAGGTAAAAGAGTATCAGATATAAGGAGGATCTTGTATAAATGTTGGAAGGTTGGAAAGGGCATCTTATATTTGACATCAGTTTCCAAAAGAACAAATGATGATAGCGCATGAAGTAATAAAGACCCTGTTCCATAACAAGACAGTGGGCGAAGCTTGGTTTCTCTCCCCTATAATTGGTTATCTCTGAACTGTAACTCTTTTACTGTGCACTGACTCGAGATTCCTCACTCTTCTGAAATGTTCTAAACTCTTCTTCCAGAGACCTTAATAACAATAATCTAGATAAGTTGTCAGAGAGTGTCATACCCATTCCGTGTTATACTGCTATTTTGTACACACAACTAACTCAGCCTTTTCTTGTAAGCCATTGTCTGGCTATTTCCCAAGTTACAGATCATTGGCGTTCTATTGAATTCATCACATTTATGAATCTGTCCTTATTCTGATGGACATTAGTTACCCTGATATAACAGAAACAGACAATCCAACACAAAAAATTACACTGACAAGAGTTACCTTGACTTTAAATCCTGGCTATCTAACTGCATAGTTGCGTGATGGTAAATGAGATGTGACATTGTCTTCTATGTGTCTTTACTCAAAATGAACCCAGAATTCTCATAAAGATGATATATAAAAGTTGATTTATCAGTGGACACTAATAAAAGCATTCCTGTACCCACAACCTTTTCTGGTACCTCTAACTCTGATTTGGCGCTCCAGTTTTCATCAGTGACGAGATAACAAAGGACACAAAAAGAACCCCCCACCCCATAGGATCAGGGTTTTACTCTTAACTTCTGCTTTTCCCATAAGAGCATGTGTAGGAGGGTAGGGTGGAGAACAAAGCAAGGTAAACACAATTAATTTGTCCCAGTTTTTCCATCCAAGACTCCACATGTTTGAGAGCTCCTAGTAAACTTAGTGTTGGCACTGAAGAAGTCACACCCACACCACCTAGTTTAGAATAGCAAAATAGATTGACTCCACAAATGCAAATATGAATAATTCTCAGGTATACCTCTGATATTTTGTGATAAATGGCTTCCAAAACTAACCTCCTAAATGCTGGATTTAGAGGTGACTACAAGAGTATGTCACCCGCATGGAAGAGCCTAGCAAGCCTCCTGTGTCGTATTTGATATGCCAAATACCAGTAACAATTATAGACCTCATTCCCATGACCTGATGGAATGGTTTTGAGGATCTTTATGTTCCTGGAGCAAGCAGATGCCCTTGGGCTCTGCTAGCATGAGAACAGGACATATAGAGATGTTACTGGTGCCTGCTCAAGCAAATCGATGATGAACCGTAAGACAGTGATCATTGACTAAATAATGTATTCACAGTGACTGAATAAGTGTTCCAAAACACTTAATATTAATTCTTGGTCCTCCTCTACTGTCACTAGATGTGCAATGTAAGTATCAGCAGGTGTCAATTCAGAATAGACATTTGTTACTACACTGATTGAGGTGATGTTCCTATTCCTCTGTGCCCATAGACTGCAAGATTTCACATAAACACACACACATACACACACATCTTGTGATTAACAAAATTATATGCAATGCCTTCTGCATTCTTGAGTACCTGTCTGATGCAATCTATCAATCTTGAACCAAGTTGCCTCCAAATCCTATTTTTCCTTTTCTTTAGGGACTCATCATAGCTTCCCTATATTTCTGGCCTAGCTAAACTCAGCAAGCTACATCATGTCAGGGTCAGCACAGCCTCGCTTCTAAAGTAGTCTGGAGATGGTTTCCAAAGAGACGTGTTATTAAAGAAACAATGCCTTTGTCTAGGCAGCAGGACTAAGTGCTGTTTATTTCCAGATGCTTTCCTGGAACACAGGGAAGGAGTGCAGCTGTCTGTCATTCATGGAGTGGATGAGACAGGCTGGGGCAGCACTCAGAGGAAATGACCAGGCTCATTTAGGATTGGGGACATGATGAATGTTTTCCATGTTTATTTTTTTTAATAAAGAAAGAACTCAGCTTCCTTCTTTCTTGGCCATACTGGTTACAAATTGTGATGTTCCTGTTTGCCTGAATGGCAACTTCTATTTCTCCTTTACCTAATCATCTAAGTTTAAACTCATGCTTAAACTTTTTTCATATACATATCTTTTTGATATTTGATATACCAAATAACAGTAACAATTATGAACCTCATTCTCATGACCTGATGGAATGTTTTGAGACTCTTTATGTTTCTGGAATGAGCACATGCCCTTGGGCTACACTAGCATGTGACAGGACATATGGAGATGTTACTGGTGCCCACTCGAGCAAATTGATGATCAACGGGAAAACAAGTGATCTTCCTTAGCTCAATTTTTCACCCTTACACTGCTCCTTCTGGTCATGAATAGTAAACATAAGTGGCTCAGAGCACATCTTCCCGGAAGTAAACAAAAAAAAAGGGAATTATTAACATTGTTATCTGTATGTTCTTGGGAACTTCTCACCTTTGTCTTACTTTGGGGGCTGAAAGAAATAGTAAAGTGGGAAGGCACTTTTCTGGAATCCAACTGACTCATACTCAACCTCCAGCACCTCACCTGTAGCTTAGTCCAACCTGGGATTATCCTTGAGCACAGAGCCAGGTGTAATTCAGGAGTAAGTCTTGAATGAACACAGTTATTTGTGGTGTTTAAACAAAAGAAAACATTACTTTCATTTAATAATCACTTGATCACTTAACATCCCGTTATTCGTTGATTTGCTCAAGTGGGTGAGAGTAATATTTCTATTTGTCCCTGTCATGTGCCAGTGTAGCCCAATGACATCTGCTTGCTCCAGGAATACGAAGAGCCTCAAACTGTTCATTCAGGATCTTGACAAAGAAGTCTGACCATCTTGTAGGTGGGTGGCCACGTGTTTTTTTTACATCCTGTGGGATCCAGTCAGTAACAACTCTAGTCTGTGATGCCTTGGTAAACGAGACAGCGTCCCTGACTCTCGATTGTCGGTGGTGGTTGGAACTCCGGATTCCTTCTCTCACTTGAGTGAGGCATGATATTCCAGCGAGAGAAGGAATCATTTTAATAATACTATATTTAAAATGGTAGTATAGTAGTTGTATGATAGTATTATAGATGTGCTTTTGAATTAAAGCAGTTCACCATTGAACGTTATCTCAATACTCCACTTTTTACAATTTTTGTCATTCCAAGTGCTAACTTTCATTTTTTACTAAACATCTCACTTTTATCCTGCTTATTCATCTGAATGTTCTCATAGACTCTCTTAGTGCTCCCAATGTAAATAACCTAAGAGTCTCTCAGCTTCACCAACTTTTCCTTTTTTTTTCTACAAAGCTTCCCACTGGCACACCAATTTTCCTAGAAAACTTCCATTCTTTGCCAAAAGTTGCATGTATCTTCTAGGGATACCATAGCAAAACACCACAAGGTTAGCAGATTGAATATCATGCATGTTTACTCACAGTTTTGGAAGATCAATATCTGAGGTCTACATATTGGCTGGATATTCATATACCCTCTAAGGCTTATAGGACAATACTTGGGTAATATATAGCTTTAGAGAAATACTGGTCCTCCTTCATGCAAAACACAGGTATATTCCTGCACTTTGAGTAGTGGATCATGGTTCTGGTTCTGACAATGCTTTAATATGTATGCTTGTCCTTCTCTCACTCTCTGAGTCTCCCAGTGTCCTCTAGCTAATGTAATATTTCTGATTCTTCTGTTTAGAGATACTCATAGCAAAGTGCTATGAGTCAGATATTCTTTGCTCTTCTGTTTAGTGATACTCAAAGCAAAGTGCTTTGTGGGTAGTCACACTTGAACTGGCTTCGAAGAATCAGAAAGCAGAAGCTGTCTGCAGAGTTGAAGACTGCTTAGAACTAGCACAGCATCTTTCCACCATACTGTATTATTTGTCAAACCAGTCATCCACATTCAAGTTGATGAAGAGAAAAGTCACATGTATCTGTGGAGTAACTACATGCTAATATTGATTTGGTGCTGAGTGATAGCAGAGTAGGTAGGGTGCTCGCCAAGTGCATGGCCAATCTGAGTTCAATACATGGCATCCAATTTCGTTCCCCAAGCATGACCACTGGGAGTGAGCCTTAAGTCTAGAAGCAGGAGTGAGCCCTGAGCACCATCAGTTATGGCCCAAACCCCTCACTCTCCTCACAGCCATAAAAGATTACATTGCAAAGGTGCTATTAATTTTCCTCCTGAAGATATCATTGAGACTCCTTTGAAAAATGGAGATTTTCTGCCTCTAACTCCTCTAATTGGCATATGATAACTTTGACATATGCATCATAAAAATATGTTGATTTAGTAAACCATATAAATTAGAGAAGCCTAGTTTGAGCCTTTAACTGACCAACTTACAATATATATTTATTTAGTTACCATGCACAGGCATGGATCTTTGTTGTTTCAGGTATATAAAACTAACTGAATACTTACCCCAGAGCTCTCTCATTGCTTCTCTTACTGAAGTTTTTCTTTCTATGCTGACTTCAGTATTTCTCCAGTGCTAGAATAAAAAGTATAACCCTGTTAGAAATAGCTCACTGAGAATTTAAGGAGAAGGCTAGAACTAGAAATAAATATTTTAATACCATCTGCATAGAAGTCTATTACTAGTGAAGATGCAGAAGCAGGTAATGCTATTAATTAAAGTATTAGGACTGGGGAGAAAGAGAAGGGGAAGCCAGATCAAATGAGGATTTGATTTTCAGAATGTAGAAATGTTTGTTTAGGGGTGTATGTGTAGTATGTGAGTGTGTGCATACGATCAAGAAATCATCAATAAACGCTTTACTAAGGTAGTTACCAAAAGTGATTGTTAATATTAAGCAATCTTCCTAGATTGCCTATGTCAAGTAAAGTTATAAGTAAAGGAACAAAGGAAATCATATATTTTGGAGGTGGGGAATGGAGCTGAATAGAGGGGCACAGATTGTAAAGATCACTGGATCACTGTATCACTGTCTTCCCGTTCATCATCGATTTGCTCGAGCGGGCCCCAGTAACATCTCCATATGTCCTGTCTCATGCTAGTAGAGCCCAAGGGCATCTGCTTGCTCCAGGAACATAAAGAGCCTCAATCCATTCCGGAATGAAGTCTATAATTGCTACTGGTATTTGGCATATCAAATACAACACGGGTAGCTTGCCAGGCTCTGCCGTGCAGGTAGCATACTCACGTAAGGTATCTCTAAGTCCAGGATTTATTGATGAACTGTGCGGCTGCTTGCGGCAGCGTGAGCCGGGCTGTGATAGGCTGGTCTGCTGGGTGGAGTTCTGACGAGAGAGAAGTCGGATGTGGAAAATGGAGGCCCTCATGGAGTGGGGGTCGTCTGGCTTGTTGCGAGGCTCTGCTGAGGCTCTCTGATTGTAAAGATAACCTAGACAAATTTATCTGTCTCTGTGGAATTTTGTTTGGGGCTTGGTGCCATATCTGGGCACACTTGAAGGCTTCCAACTTTGTGCTGCAGTGATGGGGAAATATTTTTTTAGAAGTTCTTGGCTACTACTCCTGGCTCTGTGCTCAGGAGTTATTTGTGGGTGTGTCCAAAGGAACCTGTGCTGTGGTACTGGTGATTGAACCCAGATCTTTGACATGCATAGCATGCACTGGGCCTTTGGAGCCATCTTTTCAACCTACCCTTGGGTTATTTCTTACATGATATAAAAAAGCTAGAACTATGTAAGTATTGGAAACGTTAAAAGATTATACACTACAAAATGTTTTTTGCACAGTGTACATAAAATTATGCAAAGCAAGATATTATGAGTTCTAAATGTTGATTTATTCAAAGTAGTTATATACATTGATCAATTCTACTATCATAAATATCAGCCATTCCATTTTATTTGCATTGATGGATCCAGCCACATTTACTGTGTACTCTGACCTTTTCAGAAGGCAACAATCACATGGAAACTCTCCATATGTGTTATCCAGGAGTCTACAGATGGCCCCTTTCATGCAGCTATGCCGATTTTGACAAGCATTTGGTACATTGAAGCTTTGCAAATTTAGTTGCTTTTAATTGCCTTAGGAATAAATGCTTGGTTTTTAAAAAGAACCCCTGGACAACTCCATAACTAGTACAAGCCTTTGGAATGTGAACTCCTAATGTATTATTTAATGCTTTGAAAACTCAATTTTTGACATCTCCACCATTCTTAGCACTCAGACTACGCATACTGCGTAGTCAAATACTTCTATTTTCTTAAGAGAATAATATGATGTGCAGGTTGAAATCTGACAAGCAGATCGGTCAGATACACTTTTCAAGTAAAACTTTTTGCTTAAATTGTCCAAATCCATGTCTCTACTATTTATACTCATTAAACACTTGCCTCGGTATCAGCTGGACTCTGACAGTTATACCATTTTCTACTTCTTGTCACTGCTTCCTTCTGATCAGTTATACTGTCAGCTTCTTCCCTATCTTATTTTTTTAAGAACTTTTTCTTTTTAAACTAAATTTATTTCTGCATGCTTCCTTGATTGTAAAGCAAACTCTTGCTATAAAGGATTTAAAAGATACCACCATTTATCAAGTAAAATAAAAATTCCTGGGACTAGAATGTGACTTAGCATTGACTACTAGCACATTGTAGAGACTTTGTCTTGAATGTGTGAGGCCCTCCTCTCATAGAAGGAAGAAAAAAGAGGAGAAGGAAGGAAGAAAGGAAGGGAGGGAAGGAGGAAGGAAGGAAGGAAGGAAGGAAGGAAGAAAGGAAGGAAGGAAGGAAGGAAGAAAGGAGAGAAGGGAGGGAGAGTGGAAAGGAAGGAGTGAGGGAGAGAGAGGTGAAGGAGAAAAGAAGAGAGGAAAGGAGGGAGGGAGGGAGAGGGGGAAGGAATGAAGGAAGGAAGGAAGGAAGGAAGGAGGGGAGGAGGAAGGATGGAAGGAAGGAAGAAAAGGAGGAAGGAAGAAAGGATGAAGGAAGAAAGGAAGAAAGGAGGGAAGGAGGAAAGGATGGGAGGAAGGAAGAAAGGAGGAAGGAAGAAAGGGGTTGGAAGAAAGGAAGGACAGAAGAAAGGAAGGAGGAAGGGAAGGAGGGAGGGAGAGAGGGAGGGAGGGAGGGAGGGAGGGAGGGAAGGAGGAGGGAGGGAGGGTAAAAGAAAGTACAGAAGGTAAAATAACAGCCCACGTTGCACCATCCGAGAGGCTGGTGGACGTCAGTACTGAGGCATGACTCTGCATAATGTCACTTTGTCCCTTTTCCATTCCCTGATGTTATTCTTTTGAATAAACATGGTCAGCACCTTCCCTCTATACAGTGGGAAAAGGAAAGTTATTTTTCTTTCATCTCTGTTGCCATATTCCCCTGCGGAACCATTTCAATTTAGTGAAGTACAGAGGGACCCAGCAGTTTGCGTCTTCTGTTATGAATGTGGTGCTTGAAATGCCAGAGTCAATGACATGAGACGCAGGGCCTCATTACTCCACAGCTCACCCGGACTCAGGCTTCCCAGGACCCAGTGATAGCTGGCTGCCACAAAGATGCATTTGAATTTCAATGTATCAAGTATCTGGCTCTACTTGCACTGTTGCAGGCTGCAAATGGCTTTTCGAAATCTTTTGAACACCCCAGTGACTCAGCTCTCCACCTTCTACCACTGCCAAACACATATTGGATATCTTTATTCCCAAGTTGTAACAAATGAAGGAAGAGTTGATCTAGGGAAGAGCATGCATCTGCAATCATAAAACATGCTATAAATAAGAATATTTCAACAGCCTGAAACTAGCGAAGAGAAGTTAAGAATTCACAACTACATAGCAGCAAACTTCAGGGGCTGTCTTTTTTCTTGTTTCAGAGAGAGAGAGAGAGAGAGAGAGAGAGAGAGAGAGAGGGACAGAGACAGACACAGAGACAGAGAAGTGCTGACCTGACCTTTATTTAGAAATTTCGTTTAGATTTGCAGATATAACAGAGGATGTTTTATACACCTGGTCCTCAAAGACCTTGATTGATCACTCAGGAACCCACCAGGTATAGTTTGCTCTTCCTAAAGGTGCACTTTCCAAGGGTTTGTAGAGGGTTTTTCTACAAACCCTCTTCCTGGGACAGTGAGCACAAGAGGATTGCCTTGTGGATGTGAATCCATCCTCTTCCAACTTGCCAGCTTGTTGCTGAATCAAGTCTTGCCCTCACCCCAAACCCCTATCATCTTGTCTCTGGATTGATTATCCCCTGCAGAAGCAGTGCAATAGGACCTTCTCTCTACAAGACTGTTCTCACTTTAGATAGGGCAGCCTGGAGAGCTTTTCTTTTTTTTTAGGCTGCAGTGATTTTATTTTTTTTAATTAAACATTTTATTATACCACCGTGAGATATACAATTACAACATTGTTCATGTTTGAAGGTTTCGGTCACATAGTGTTCCAGCACCCGCCCTCCACCAGTGTCCATTTCCCACCACCAATGTTCCCAATTCCCTCCCCGCTCCCATAGCCTGCCTAAATGGCAGGTTCTTTATCTCTTTTCTTTCTCCCTCTCTCCCTTTCCTTCTCCTACACATTGTGGGTTGCACTACATATACTTGGAAGCCATCATGTGCATTTTTTTGCCTGTATTTAATGCTTAGTTCTATGTTGGTATTAGCCCTTTCGACATTGATTCACACATGTTCCCTTCTCTGTCTTACCTAACCTCTGACTCCCTCACCTTTGCGGTAATTTCCACTTTTGGTAAGACCACCTGATATTTTTATGTCATGCAAATAAATGCAGTTATTCTATGTCTCTCTCTTTCCTTCCGACTAATTTCACTCAACATGATTCTTTCCATGTCCATCCATTTATAGGCAAATTTCATAACTTCATTTTTCCTAACAGCTACATAGTATTCCATTGTGTAGATGGACCACAGTTTCTTTATCCAATCATCAGTTCTCGAGCATACTGGTTGTTTCCAGATTCTGGCTATTGTGAATAGTGCTGCTATGAAATTAAAAGTGCAGTGGTGTTTCTGCTGTGTATTTTTGGCTTTCCCAAGGTCTATTCCCAGGAGTGGTATGGCTTGGTCAAAAGGGAGCTCAATTTCTAGTCTTTGGAGGAATGTCCATATTGTTTTCCAGAAAGGTTGTACAAGTCGACATTCCCACCAACAATGGATGAGAGTCCCCTTCCCCCACCCCCCTTATAAAAGCACCTTCCTCCTGGGGATATTATGAGATTAAAACCATTAAGTTTTCAGGACTGTGGGAGTCATACAGTATATGCTTAATAAGTTTTGGTTTTATTACTGCTCTGATTTGTTTCTCTTGAGTAGATGCTGTGCTTTGCCATGTCTCAGGCATTGTGCTCAAGACAAGACAGTGGACTGTAGCTGCTTAGAGATGAGCTTGTGAATTTGATTTTCCACTGTATCTCTGGGTCTTTGTGCAAGTCACTTCAACTGCTTGAGTTTTGATATTCTTCATCTAAAATTGGTGGATTAATAGCAAGCCATTAGGGGAGACTTAATGATAAACATGGTGTTTGCAGGTGCCAAAAAGATTGCTCAAAGAAATTGACTGCATGTGAGAATTTAATCTCAGTCACTGAAGCCTCCCAAGCACCACCAGAAAGGCCTCCTGAGCTGGAATTTTCTCCAGCACCCTTGGGTGTTGAACAATAAGAACAATAAGCAAGGAAAGCGTTATTAGGATACCTAATATGTAATAACACATAATCCTCAACCATTATTAATATTATTAATGGCTCTTTCAAGGTCCTATAAGCAGCAGGGACAATGGGCTTTTATACATAGCACTGCATAAAATGATGTTAATTTGCTGGCTTCAAATTCACATTTGACTCTAAAATCCACATTGCTGCCATTATAACACAGTGTCTTTCTTTTAAAGATGAACAGCTTAGCAAAGCCAAAGGCAATTTTAGATTGATTTTACTGTCATTTCAAACACATCAGTGCAGGGTGCCATATCACTGTTGAAAAATATATATTTTAAAAGAAACAAAAAGTCACTTTAATAACAACCAACTGCTTACAAAGTAAATAGCGCTAACCCTTCTGCTCCCCATTTCCAAGCATATTTGGATTACATCTGGAACAAAATCATTAGTGGCAGGAAGACAGATGTTCTTCAAAATCCGGTGTGTGTGTACACATCGAATATTGATGTTGATGTTATTTACTCATTTGATTCTTACTCTTTTCCAAAAGGATAGATTTTGTGCTTTTTCATGATTTATTTCTTCTTTCTTTTGTTCCCAAGGTGAAGAATCAAATTCACCCCTAAGAACTTGCACAGTATATCATGGTGGTAGTAATCCATCAGATGTGGGATAATATTAATAACTAGTATTGTGGAGCTGTCAGTTAACATAGTCTTTTCTCACAAATAATTTAGGATTATTAATAAGGATTTTAAACTGGAGCAATATGTATATAGCATTAAAAGACTAGAGAGCAGAGCTATTAATAGATTTGGCTACCGTAGCCATTTCTTTACCCTGGATTTTAATTTTAAACATAATTCATTAAAGTAAAATGAGACCTTTATTTGGTTCATTTTGAAGACATATGCTTAAGGGAGAGAATGTGTCCAGCCTGAGACTCTGATTAAAGAAAGCCTATAATATGCCATAGATAGTATAAAGAAATAGGAAATTTGATGAGAGTGGAAATGGGTAACAAGAGGGAATGTATTGGTGCTGAATCAGTTCACGCTGCTATAAAATCCCATATTTATTTAATGAACACATTAGAATTTGTTTTGCCCTGAGATAGTTAACGATGGAAAATGAAAAAGGTTTCTTTTCAACAGGAATATAACTACTGTACTTTTTGAGACAGACATGGGGCAGAGCTGCTACTGGCTCTCCCTGTGCCCAGCCACTCATGAGGTGCCCAGGAGGGATGGCAGGTTCTAGCCCTGGACCTCCACCCCAGCAGAGCCTCACAACAAGCCAGACGACCCCCCACGCCATGAGGACCTCCATTTTCCACATCCGGACTTCCTCCTCGTCAGAACTCCACCCAGCAGACCAGCCTATCACAGCCCTGCTCATCGGGATCCACCCTACTGTAGTCTTTTTTAATCCAGCCCAGGTATGCTGATTCAGAGACAGACATGGGGCAGAGCTGCTACTGGCTCTCACTGTGCCCAGCCACTCATGGCGTGCCCGGGAGGGATGGCAGGTTCTAGCCCTGGCCCGCCACCCCAGCAGAGCCTCACAACAAGCCAGGCGACCCCCCCACTCCATGAGGACCTCCATTTTTCCACATCCAGACTTCCTCCTCGTCAGAACTCCACCCAGCAGACCAGCCTATCACAGCCCTGCTCGTGCGGCCGCAAGTGGCCGCGCGGTTCATCAATAAATGCTGGATTTTGAGATGACTACAAGAGTATGCTACCCGCACGGCAGAACCTGGCAAGCTATCCATGTCGTATTTGATATGCCAGATACCAGTAACAATTATAGACCTCATTCCCATGACCTGATGGAATGGTTTGAGGCTCTTTATGTTCCTGGAGCAAGCAGGTGCCCTTGGGCTCTTCTTGCATGAGACAGGTCATATGGAGATGTTACTGGTGCCCGCTCGAGCAAATCGAAGATGAACGGGAAGACAGTGATTCAGTGATTCAGTGACTTTTTGATAGCATCCATTTTCAAAACAGTATATTTTTTTTTTGTATAGGTAGTGATCAATGAACATCTTCTCTGCTTCTTTGCTTCTAGTATAACACATATGACAAAATGTTTTGAAATGTAAAGAGGAAAGTGTATGGATAATGTCACTAAATTATCCACTAAATGGATAATGTCACCATTAAAGATGACTTTTTGATGTCCTCCCAACTGAAATACTGAAACACTACCCTCATCAATATGATAAAACTTGTGATCACACATAGGCTATGTGATGGTGTCTTTGTTTTTTTTTGTTTTAAATTTTTTTATTATACCACAGTGAAACATACAATTACAAAGGTGTTCATAATTGGTTCTTGGTAATACAGTATACCAGCACCCATCCCTCTACCAGTGCCCCATTTCCACCACCAATGTACCCCACCCCCTCCTGCCCACCCCCATGCTGCCTTAATAGCAGGTACCCCAGTTTCCTCTCTTTCTCTCTCTGTCTCTCTCTCTGTCTCTGCATCTCTCTCCCTCTTATTTTACACATTGTGGCTAGCCCTGCAGGTATTTAGAGTTTATCACTTAAGCCTCTTTGTGTATATTCAATGGTGAGTTTTAATCTGCCATTACCATTTCCCACATTTAGTAAAACACTGGTATCTATTTATGTCGTATTAATGAATGCAGTCATTCTATATCTGTCCTTT
The DNA here is from genome assembly GCA_021461705.1 of Cryptotis parvus. NCBI lineage: Eukaryota > Metazoa > Chordata > Mammalia > Eulipotyphla > Soricidae > Cryptotis > Cryptotis parvus. Next base: position 15,790 of record JAJIBD010011596.1, on the reverse strand, counting down.
TCCTTCTGACTAATTTCACTGAGCATGATAGACTCCATGTCCATCCATTTGCAGGTAAATTTCATAATTTCATCTTTTCTGACAGCCGCATAGTATTCCATAGTGTAGATGAACCACAGTTTCTTTAGCCAGTCCTCTGTTCTCGGGCATTTAGGTTGTTTCCAGATTCTAGCTATAGTGAATAGCGCAGAGATGAATAAAGAAGTACAGATAGTGTTTCTGCTATGTGTTTTTCGGTCTCTCGGGTATATTCCCAGGAGTGCTATTACATCATATCATCAAAAAGAAAAATAAAAACCATATGATCATATCAATAGATGCAGAGAAGGCATTTGACAAGATTCAACACCCGTTCATGATGAAAGCTCTCCGTAAAATGGGGATTGAAGGAACCTTCCTCAAGATAATCCAGGCCATCTACCACAAGCCCACAGCGAGCATCATTCTCAATGGGGGAAAACTGAAAGCCTTCCCCTTAAGATCAGGGACAAGACAAGGCTGCCCACTCTCACCACTTCTATTTAATACAGTACTGGAAGTACTTGACATAGCAATCAGGGAAGAAAAAGAAATTAAGGGCATCCAGATAGGAAGGGAAGAAGCCAAGTTATCACTATTTGCAGATGACATGATATTATACCTGGAAAACCCGAAACTCTCTACCAAGAGGCTCCTAGAAATAATACATTCCTATAGCAGAGTAGCAGGGTACAAAATCAATACCCAAAAGTCAATGGCCTTCCTATATGCAAACAGCGAAAGAGAAGAAAGGGACATTAAAGAAACTATCCCATTCACAATTGCGCCGGTGAAAATCAAATACCTAGGAATCAGTTTGACAAAGAATGTAAAAGGATCTCTACAAAGAAAACTACAAAACGTTACTTCAGGAAATAAAAGAAGACCTGAGGAAATGGAGACACATTCCCTGCTCATGGATTGGAAGGATTAACATTATCAAAATGGTAATACTCCCTAGAGATTTATACAGATTCAATGCGGTCCCTATAAAGATACCCATGATGTTCTTCAAAGAAATTGAACAAATACTCCTGAAATTTGTATGGAATAATAAAACCCCACGAATAGCTAAAGCAATCCTTGGGAAAAAGAAGATGGGAGGTATCACTTTCCCCAACCTCAAGCTCTACTACAGAGCAGTTGTAATTAAGACAGTGTGGTATTGGTATAGAGACAGACCCGTAGACCTATGGAATAGAACTGAGTATCCTGAAACGCACTCACAAATATACAACCACTTAATCTTCGATAAAGGAGCAAAAAATATTAAGTGGAGCAAAGGGAAGCCTCTTCAACAAATGGTGCTGGGAAAACTGGGCAGCTACATGTAAAAAAATGAACTTAGACCTCCTTTTAATGCCATGCACAAAAGTCAGATCAAAATGGATTCTAGATCTCAACATCAGACATGAATCTATAAGGTACATCGAAGAAAACATAGGAGAAACGCTCTACAACATCGAAACGAAAAGTATCTTTAAAGATGACACACCACTGACCAAGCAAATGGAAGCAAAGATAAACAAATGGGATTATATAAAACTAAAGAGCTTCTGCACCTCAAAAGAAATGGTGACCAAGATACAAAGACAATCCACAGAGTGGGAAAGGATATTCACCCAATACCCATCTGACAAGGGGTTAGTATCCAGGATATATCAGGCACTGGTAGCACTCCACAAGAAGAAAACAGCCAACCCCATCAAAAAATGGGGAGAAGAAATGAACAGAAGCTTCCAAAAAGAAGAAATTCGAATGGCCAAAAGGCATATGAAAAAGTGTTCTTCATCTTTAATCATCAGGGAGATGCAAATCAAAACAACAATGAGGTACCATCTCACACCACAGAGACTGGCACACATCCAAAACAGTAAGAGCAACCAGTGCTGGCGTGGATGTGGTGATGGTGTCTTTGATGTAGGTGAGACCCACGGGTGGCTTATGTGGAGGCAGGAAGGGGAGAAAAAATGTTCCTTTCTCCCCCAGCCACCTCTGCTGCCTGGGACCTGCTGGGTAGGCTACGGACTGATAAAGTCTGTGATGAGCCCCTGCATGACTTTGGCCTGAGCGCCACCAGCCCCACAAGATGGCCTTCAAGCCACACCTGATGCTTGCTTAATCTCTAGGCATAGGAGTTCATATCCACCACCACCCAAGATTTCTTGTGGAGCCAGGGACTCAGCCTAGAGCAAGGAATTGCTCTTTGCAGGAAAGTCAGTCCTAGGCCTTACCCAGGGTTTACTCAGGGTTCTTGTCTTCCTCACAGAAAAAGAATTTTCAGGAGTAGATGGACAGTGAAGTAAAACATTTTATTATGGAGGTTTTAGAATGGAGAAGGAGGGAATGATAGAGTAACAAGCTCAAGGGTGAATGTGAGCTGCTCCAAGGGTGGAGAGACCCAATTGATTTCCAAATCAAGGTTTTTTTATACTCTTGGACTGGAATGTTCTGAAATCTTCTGCTGGGCCATTGAAAGCTGATGGGGAGGGTGGGGGGGTGGGGAGGGAGTGGAGGGTTAAGGGCTGGGCAAAAAGAAGATGGAGTGGATCCAGCTTCCTCAGGGTCTATTGTTGGTTAATGGGTTTCATCAAATCTTGGTTCCCAGTTCCAAAAGGTGATTCTGAAAGTACATTGCTATGTGGGCCCCCTGCCTGCCTGCCTACATCATCTTTGTGCATGGAAGTAGTTTTTTTTTATATGAATGCATGATCTCTTTGAACCATATAAGGGTTTAGCTCACCATGTAATTAGTATACACCTAGAAATTTGCTGGTGAACTCAGAAAATCTGCCAGTGTAGTCCCCAGACTCTAGAATGATAAGAAATAAACATGTGTCATTTAATCCGCAATTCTATTGTTGTGTAATATATGGTCAGTTGTTCAAGTGCCAACCTCCACAAACCATTTAGAACAGACTTCCCGGCTGTGTCACTTCGCCATGTGGATGATTCAAATTGAAGTCAATGGGAAATACCCCACTCATAAGGAATTGTGGTCACTCTTTGCAGTACCTAGATCTAGAATTGGAATTGTTATCAAAACTAGGGTTTTTACTGGAAACAGTCTCTCAGATAAAACTAACTGGGCAATTATCTAATCAGATCACCTGGTGTTTATCATAGGAGAGAACTTCTCCCCTATGGGTGCCTGTGTTGTTTTATTTTTATTTTTTGCCCTCCTTCCCTTTAAGCCTCAGACTCCTAATCCATTGCTTAATTCAGAACATAGACCACCCATTGTTCTCATTATCTTTGGAATCTAAAACCTACTAATTTGTCTGATATTCTTTTATTTTTTAAAAAATTGGAGAGGGGGGGCCAGTGGGGTTGCGGGGGGTGGCAATGACTAGTAAGAGAAAAACCCAGGAAAGAGAAAAATTTCCTCTCTTTGAGGATATTATAGTAGCTCACTGACTCAGACACAAACCAATGTAATTTTATACTTAGACATTACATGATTTCCTCTGCATGTTTTCTCATGCTGTCACTTAATTTGTCATATACTTTCTACTGACTTTTGCATGTGCAATGTGTGTCAATCTTAAACTTACAGCCTCAGACTCTTCCCAAAATATCCTCTAGGTTTTTTTTTTTTATTTTAGTTAGAAGCTCTTACATCTTTGCTTTCAAAGCACAATACTCCCTTCCTGTATTTTTAAGATTTAGTAAGCTGGATGTGAATGTTTGCTTACACGCTTATCTTCCAAATGCATCAGTAACTTCCTGAAGGAACCATGATTTATTCATCTTTCTCAACAGGGTCTGTGCCACTTAGTAGATATTCAGCCAAATCTCACAGAGAAAGAATGCATGACACTTTTTCTTTCTTTATGCAAAGACCTTTCCTTTTGTACCTCAGCACCCAACACAAAACAGGTGCTAAAAGAAGGTTAGGTAAACTTTTGAAAGAAGGCAGAAACCCCCTTTCCCAACCAGGGTAGGCCTTCTCATGGAAAGTTACCAATTTAGGGCCTGAGTGTCCTTTTCATCCTGAAGTAACCTTTTCATCCTGTTATCTACAAAAGGCCCAGAACAAATTCCTGTTAGAGGTATGAGACCCTGCCCAGAACCTACTATCTGGCCTGAATTGCCTGGATTGCATTCCTGCAGGTACGCCTAGACGTTGCTGACCCATGATCCCACGCGTGTGTCTAGCCGCACCAAATATAGAAAGAAGTATTAAGAATGATCTGATTGGTGGGGGATGGTTACTTGGTACAAAGTGATTGGCTGCCCGTGCGCAGACCTTGATGTAATATTTTAAATCTATTGGATAGTTATGCGTGGGCTTTTCTGTAGCGGCGGGAACTATCTGTTTAAAGATCCTCCCTGGAAGGACTCAGGGCTCTTAGCCACTGACCACTTGGGGTCATGCTATGGGCCCGAGTATACTCGCTTATTAATAAAACCCTTGCGTTTGCTTAGGACCCGGTCTCTCAGAGTTTTCCTTGATAGGTGCAGCGTTCCAAGGCTCCCCAGTCAGTCACCCCATCGGGTGGCCAACTCTTTCACTTTGATACTGAATATTTACTTAGCAAAGCCATTTATATTGTTACACAAACCACATAGTGTAGCTATATTTCTTGCTGATTATGATTTAGTTAATAAAATTAGAAGTTTGGGAATTTCATCTTTGACTTTCCCACATCCAGTTCCAAGAGGTCTTTTGTTTCATAAAAATATTTATTATTCCGAGAAACTAATACCCTGGAATGACTATAACTTCAAAACTGAGGCCAACATGGCCTTCCCACTCTAAATCTAGGAATAAATATTTTCTCCTGTAGTCATTGTGCTCAAAACCCAAAATAATTATTGTATTAACTGGGGTTTGGGGGAGGGAGTTTTAAAAAAATGTTAATTTGCTATTAAATCTCTTGTTGAAAGACTAATAGCTTAATGAACGCATTAAACATGTGCAAATTAGGTTTTTTTTTTAATGCATTGCTTAGTTTCAGATTGAAAGGGGCTTATACATCATCGTCAGCTCTGCGGGAATTAATGAAGCATTAGGCCATCTCCTGTCGTAGAGGCCAGACTTATGAAGGATCTGCTGGATTGCGCATGCAAACCTTGTCCTGTTCTCTCTTTGCACTCACCACATACATCTTTTCTTGGCCTCCTGCTCTGTCGTTTGAGCTTTGGTACTTGAAATATAAATGTCGGTTCACTATCAGTTTGGAAGTGAAAAGTAGTCTATTGCGAGTGACAAATGTTGTTTACAGTTACTAGAAAAGAGGGTGGAACAATGAGTGCATATATTAACATCACAGAGGATGGGCTTGGTAGTCATTCAATTGCCAGCTTACCCTGTGAAGACACATAACCTCTCTCCATTTCCCTCAATCACCCACTCACTCGCAGACATCTACATTAAAATAAAGAGCCCAAGGCAAGGCAAGCTATCTTAGCTGTAATAAGTGGCAAGGTGTTCTCAACTCAACAGCTTTTGTTGCGAGCTCTCAATCTCTCCCCATCTCCAAGCAATACTTCCCCGGCCTGCATCTTTTGATAGATTTGCCTTTTCTGCAGTTCCCAAACCAGCAGTTCCAACCCACCATTAACCAGCAAAGTCATCTTTTCACTTCCAGGTAGCTATCTCTTACCTGTATTTATTTTTATGATTAGCATTTAATTCTGTTTTAAGAATCTTTGAAGATTTTTATTGTATTTTTTAGTGTATCTTTAGATGCACTAAAATTTTTTAGTGTATCTTTAGATAACAGAAGATGTCACTAATCTATTAAAAAATCAGGGACTTGGGGCCGGAGAGCTAGCCCAGCGGGTAGGGCGTTTGCCTTGCACGCGGCCGGCCCATGCTGGCAGGGGTTCGATCCCCGGCATCCCATATGGTCCCCCGAGCACCGCCGGGAGTGATTCCTGAGTGCAGAGCCAGGAGTAGCCCCAGAGCATTGCCGGGTGTGACCCAAAAAAGCAAAAAAAAAAATAAAAAAATAAAATAAAAATCAGGGACTGAGATCACTGGTGTTGATATGAGATTAGGCGTAGAAATAGCATTGTGATGAAATAGAAACATTCCAATAATACTAACTAGTTTTATATATATATATATATATATATATATATATATAAAAACTAGTTATACTAACTAGTTATATCTATATATAAAACTAGTTATATATAGTTATATATATAGTTTTCAAATATATATATATATATATATATATATATATATATATATTTGGAAAACACAGTTTAGCTTAGCTCTGCAGGGCTTCTTTTCAAAGCTATGTGTTTGTATCAGTTGTTAGGGCACAAAGGAAATCATTATATCCTCCCTCTGAATTCCTCAGAGGGTGGACAAATAATCAAAAAGGCATCAGCCAGTCTGATAATAAAAAAAATAAACTAAGAAGTAGTTTATTAAAAATATGTTTATCTCTGAACACATGGGAGATGGAGAGGCCCACTAAGGCTGAGAAACTCACCTGCATGGCTTCAGTGACTTCAGAGACCATCTTAAGTAAACTTCACTAAAGCAAGACCTATAAAAGAGAGAGCAAGGGCAAATAGGGAGAGTATCAGGAAGACTGATACTGAACTCCCCGCTTTCTCTGTCTCTGTCTCAGTCTCTCTTTCTCTCACTCTCAATTCTCTCTCTCTCCACCCCAAGTCATAGAGGCATGAGGTAGCCATCAAGAGAGTCTATTGCTACCAAACTCCTGCTTGGTCCTCCAGGATTTCCTTGGTAAGGTACCTGTGAATATCACAAAAATTCCACACAGGGGGACGGAGCTATAATGCAGCTGATAGATCATTTGTTTTGCATGTGGCCAGCAGAGGTTCCATCCCAGGCATCCCATATGGTCCTCTGAGCACCACCAGGATTAATTCCTGAATGTAGAGCCAGGGGTAACCCCTGGGCATTGCCTGGTAAGACCCAGAAAACCAATAAATAAATAAATGGATAGATGGATGGATGGATGGATGGATGGATGGATGGATGGATGGATGGGTGGTGGGTGGGTGGGGGGGTGGGTGGGTGGGTGGGTGGATGGGTGAATGGATGGATGAATGGATGGATGGATGATGGGTGGATGGGTAGGTGAATGGATGGATGGAATATAGATAGATAGATAATCTAGAGAAGTAAATAAATAAATAAACAAACAAACAAATTAAAAATAACCTTCCACTCAGAACTGACACAGTATATGCAGTCCAGTTCTGAGTTCTACACAGGTGTCAGGTTATGTGCTCACCCTATCAGCAAACCACAGGTCTTAGGACCCTGAATGATTTTCAACCGCATCTGTTAGGCCCTGCTATAGCCCCAACTATGCAAGCCCTGGGGCCTTGACAAACAAGTCATTGACCATGCATATCTATCCTGGTCATCTGGACATTATAGATTCACCATTGGCTATGGGCAGGATGTCTTCAGGGTTGATTAAGCACATGCTGGAACAGGACATACCATTTCTCTTGTCTTTCTTTAAGTTTGCATGACCTTTTTAGGATGAAATGTTTGAAATATGTTTTTCTTTAAGTTTATTGGCTATATGCATTTGTGTGGGCTGTGACACATGCAACTGCCTTGGAAGGCCTGTATAATCCCTGCTTGCTTTCTCCCCGGGGCTGAACGTTCTCACTAGGACCTGCGTGTCTCAGTGAAGTGATCGGCCCCAGCTAGCTGGAATAAATCCTGTCTGTTATTGCATCATGAGTGTGGTTCTTTGCTATCCGAATGGGGAAGCAGACAAATGGATGAGGGTTCCAACACATCAAGAAGGAAGGGGGCCCTTCATGTAGGAGCTTGAGGCTCACTCCTGGTGGCTCTTGCGTGATCATGAAGGTCCAGGGATCAAATTCAGGTTTCCTGCATGCATAGCAAGTACTCCAGCCCATTAGGTCTGCTGACTCCCACTTTAATTTTATTTATTATTTTTTTAAAGATCTGACACACAGTCAAAGAGACAAGTTCTAAATCCATAACATCCTCCGATTGCTTCCTCTCATTCTCTAATAAGAGGAAAGAGATGGGTAATATTGCTATATGGATAACAACCAGATTTCTATTGCGCGAGTGAAAGGGGCACGCTTGTAGTGTTTACCAATCTCCTTGGTGTATATGCTTCCATCCAAAGACTGGTAAATTTCTATTTCAACAGCCAAAGTTGTTTTTATCTCAACTTATATTTTGTTAAATTTTATATACTTTTTGTTTATATTCATGATTAAAATTATATTGCATTTTAAAGACACAATTCTTAAAATAATAGATTCATTATAATAGCACAATAGCCAATCACTCTGAACCTTCACCTTGTACCTAGAAGAAGGTAAACAACTAGAAAGATTAAGTCAGACATGGCAAAGATTATGTCAGACATGGCCATGACCTTAAAAAACCCAGAAATCTCTCAAGCTTATAGTAAGAAAGGCATGTAAACAACTTAATATGATTCATGAGGAATAATAGAAGAAAAGTGTGGTAATAAATATTAACATATTAAAGTGATCTGCTCCACTCCAGCAAACAGCTGATGCATTTTACACTTTTCTTTTCTAAATATTTCCCAATTCTGACATTACAAAGTCCACAGAAATTAAGGAAATACTGTAAATTATCTGCTCTGAATAAGTGATTTGCAACTTCAAATTGCTTTATAACTCAAGTAATGGGGTGCCTACTTTTCTCCACTTCCTTCAAAATATATTCAACATAATGATATTCTCAGTGGCTTGTCTAACAGCTTTTAGTTTGTAAATGAAGATTGGAACTATTTTCAGAAAGTAAAAAAAAAAATTACCAGCTATGCACTTTCATCATTAATTCATAGGCAAGCTCTTTATTTTTTATTTATTAATGAAGTTTGCAAAATGATTTTTGTAGCACATCTACTGGCTTTCCTATAAAAGTAAAATATGACTAATTCAACTTTTAAAGTGTCTGCTTTAGCCTGATCTTCACATGTGCAATATAGGATTCTTGTCCTGAAAATTCACAAAATATAACTATAATATCTATACTTCTGGGTACCAATAAAGTAAACAAAAGGAATATATTCATAAGACCAAAATAAGTAAGCATAGTCCTAAGTAATTATTTTCTTTTTAAAAAGTTATTAAATTTTTTTATTAAATCGATTCAAAGAATGAATCAGTAATAGTGTAATAGGAGTGTTTTAGAAAGAGTTCAACAATAGTGAGTTGCAGGATTTGCTTTTAACTGAGCATGTTTCCCATATTATTTTCCAAAAATTGAAAGAATAAGCAAGATATATGGTACATGAGGAAAATATATTATTTAAGGAAGTGAAGAAGTTGCTCAAAGTGACCTCGGACCCCCCAAGCATCAATTTGACATTTCCCTAAAAAAAATATTATTCAAATTAGTTTAGGAAACATTATACTCTGTCATAAAGTTTTATATATATTTAAATCACTGTCTCACTGTCTGTATCACTGTCTTCCCTTTCATCATCAATTTGCTCAAGCGGGCACCAGTAACATCTCCATATGTCCTGTCTCATGTTAGTAGAGCCCAAGGGCATGTGCTTGCTCCAGGAACATAAAGAGTCTCAAACTATTATATTAGGTCATGGGAATGAGGTCTATAATTGTTACTGGTATTTGGCATATCAAATACGACATGGGTAGCTTGCCAGGCTTGCCGTGCAGGTGGCATACTCTTTGTAGTCACCTCTAAATACAGCATTTATTGATGAACCGCGTGGCCACTTCGCGGCCACGCATGTTGGACGGTGATAGGCTCGTTTGCTGGGTGCAGTTCTGACGAGAGGGAAGTCTGGATGTGGAAAATGGAGGCCCTCATGGAGTGGGGGGGTCGTCTGGCTTCTTGTGAGGCTCTGCTGGGGTGGCGGGCCAGGACTAGAACCTGCCATCCCCTCCCCGGTGCCTCGTGAGCGGCTGGGCACAGGGAGAGCTGGTAGCAGCTCTGCCCCATGTTTGAATATTTTATTAGAAGTCTCAATCTCTGAAAAGTTCTAATGTTTAAGGACTAGTTTAACTTTGATGCACTCAGGAGTTTTCAAGTTGTTGAGTTTCAGGAAGTTTTTCAAGTCAAGGAGCTGCTACCTTATGATATATATTTGCATCACACAAAATACTAAATTTGGGCATATCTGAGTTCAAACATTGTCAAGATTTAATCTAACAATAATACTCCGGCTTCATCAATTTCACACCTATTAGGACAATAGCTTAGCCAACTTCAGATTACCTATAGCCAGAGAATTTGCTACAGAATCTAAGCAGCTTTTTTTCTTTTTTGTGCTTAACTAGTCAGTTACTGTTTGTTTCCTCTGACCAACCATCATGGAGAGAGTTTCCAACCCATTAACCCTGTATAGATTGTAAATCATACTTATAACTCACTTGTATTGTTATATGATTAATAAATTTCTCCCACTAGTAATATAAATATATCATGAAGAAATAATATAATTTATTTTATTATTTTTGAAGAAAGTTACATTTAAATTAGCTCATAGAATCAGTTATATAGTGGTTGCTTAACAAATAGCTGAAAATGCTTAAGTATGAGATTGCGGACCAGATGATGGAACTCAGCAGATTCTACCTTGTGAGATCTTAGGTTTTCATTGACCACATCCCCCATCTCTATACATACTAAAAAAAGATAGATAAAAGAAAAATCCCCTGCCTAGCAGGTAGAGAACATATACATGAATATATAGCTTGAATGTTATATAAAATATTTTGTTAATAATTTAGTAAAAGTCTAGAAGATTAATTTATCATTCTAATAATTGACAAAATAGTTTGGGAAGTGGATATGGTATTATCAGTGAGGGAATAAAAATCTTATCAACTTGAGTCAATTGACTGATTTTTCTAAATGTGGCTTGAATGAAATAATGACTAGTCTGCAAAGAAAATTCCAGTGCTAAATAATTACAGTTTAGACCCTCCCATCCAACTTTTATTTTATAAAACAAAGAACACACACACACAGACACACCACACATCCCTAATTCAATAGGTGCAAGTGAGACATCAGTTATACTAAAACATTGACTCAGACTGCATTAAAAATTTATTCAAAATTTTAAAACTGTGCAACTTTGTGATCTTTTTCTGCCAGTTTAAACAAAGATAAATGCCCTAGAATTAAGAAAATAAAAAACAAAATGGCTAAATGTTTACTTGTTTGGATCATATATTAACCCTAGACTGGAATCAACCATGTTGGTTTAAATTTGATTGAGCCAAGAATCTTATAAATACCTTTATGTTGATAAGTATCCCAGTACCCTTGCTAGAGAGAAAGAGTCAGTGAATACTGAGCAAAATAAATGTTCTTCAGGGAATAAAAGAGATTACAGAGATGAATACACTCTGGAAATCATTGCAGGTCATAACAGTAAAATGTCAGGTTGGAGAGACAGCATAGTAGGTAAAGTGCTTGCCCTTCACACAGTCAACTAAGATTCTATCCTCCATGCAACATATGGTCCCCAAGCTCCGTGGAGTAATCCTGAGAACAGTGTCTGGAGTAAACCCTGAGCATCAACAGGTGTGGGCCTCAAAAGAAAAAAATAATATAATAGTAAAGTGAGTATTGTAAGTGAGGTAATTATATTTGTTTGAGTGTTGTACACAAAGCAAGAATAACAAAGGTCAGGAGAAGACAGTACTTAGTGTACATGGATTACCACTGGCAACTCTGGGAGCAGGTAGAGAACAACTGGGATCTCAGACATACCCCTACCAGCAGATACCTTATTCTCTCAGTCCAATACACACAGTAAGAGCTCTGATACACACAGAGTGAGAATTTCAGAGGAAAATCTGATAGTAGTTAAAAAAAAAAAAACTAGGATAAGACAGACTCAGAGCAAGGTGCTTTTTATAAAAACACAAAACAAAGCAAAACATGCATGAAGATTCAGTGGGAGATTGTTGGAGAACATGCCCTAATGGGCTCCTTAACACAGTAACCCAGAGCTCCTACATCTACTAAGGCTAACAGCCATCTGCATTCTGGCGTGAAACTCATACAATACACACTGGTAGATTGGGGAAAGGATGGAAGAGACATTTGATTTTATAACTTGATATGGCAGAATAATCTTACCATGGGTTTATGCTAGCTTCAGTACATCTCTTTTAACCCCACAGGTCCCCATGGGGGACACACGTGTAGCTTTTCAAGAATTCATTTGGCAACGTTTGGGATCCACCATTATATATAATCCTGTTAGATCAAAAAGTGGTCATTTCTGCCCCTTGAGGAAGCAGGTATGACTGTGGTGCCCGCTGCATCGGCAGGTGGCAGACAGGAGACAGGCTTGTCTGTTCCCAGGGCTCTGCCCTGTGGGCCCTGGATGGTTGATGGTCTGACATAGGAAAAGACTGGCCCCCTGGGATGAACCCAGAGTCACAGCAGAGCCTGGCAAGCTACCTGTGTTGTATTTGATATGCCAAAAACAGTAGCAATAATGGACCTCATTCCCAATGAATGGAGACCTTACTGGTGCCTACTTGAGCAAATCGATAAACAATGGAAAGACAAGTGACAAGTGAGAAGATCAAAGAACCATGCTAGCCTGCCCCGGGACAAGTGAACATGATTCAGTAATTCCTTAGGCAGTGTAAGCAATATTATTTTGACAGATACTGGACCTTAGTGGAGGTTTAGATACACTGTCAATGGCAAGATATATATTCATGGTATGAAATATCATGCTTCCCTCTATAAATGAAATCCTAAGTTACATTTCATCAAGATGCCATCCCCCATCTCTACACGTGTCTTTGCTGGAGCTTGTAAGGCAAGATCTTGACTCTTGAAAATTAGCATGTATGGCCTGGGCTAGGTGAATGCCTCTGAATGTGATACACTTTTGGGCCTAACTGAGATCCCATTCTGGCAAGAGGCAAAAAGGATATAAAAGAAGTTCTCTCTCTCTCTCTCTCCTCTCTCTCTCTCTCTCTCTCTCTCTATCTATCTCCCTCTATCTCTCTCTCCCTATTCGCTTCTTTAACACTGCCTGCTTGCCTGGCGTTGTTCGTCCTCAGACCCGAGCACATGGTCTGGGTCTGGTGTCCATCTTGGCTGACGATCCTGGTCTGACATATGGTCTGGGTCCAGCTAGAAATGGGAAGTTTGGAGTTTTCCTGACTTTGTATTGTATTCTAGAACTTGAAAAATAAAGTGTTTTGAGCCTTCACTGGATTCATGAGTTTCATCTGCTGGTTGCCAGTTCTTTGGGGCAAAAGAGGATTTGCTCCTGTTCTCTGATATTGCCCGGAACCCAGCAGCTGTTCCCAACAGGAGATATTAGGACATCAACATAAGCTATCAGGAAACACATTTGAAGATCAGCAATAAAATAAAAATAAAATGACCTTTCAAGACATTCAAAATACAGGGCAGGCAGCTTCTGAAGGCTGTGTATGCTTTTACTGTTCAGAAATTACTTAACTTAGATAGATATTGAATGAAATATTTTCAATCTTTCTCTAACCATTTATATCTCTAATTCTTAATATCCCATTCACAGTCACTTCTTTGGACAGAAGTGTGCTCTGATTCCATCAGTTTTCTTGGGTGAGGCATACCAGGCGATTCTCCAGGTCCACTATGCCACTGTTGCTTTGGGAACCAGATGGTTCCAGGAATCAAGTCCAGGACTCCTACCTTAAAACATGTGATCAGCCAATTGAGATATGTTTCTGACACAAACTGGACTGAATTTTTTCTATTTTCTCTCTCTCTCTCTCTCTGTGTGTGTGAGAGAGAGAGAAAGAGAGAGAGAGGTCATAACTAAGATGACTCACATGAAAGGAAAGCACTACACCATGGAGCTACCACTGTTCCTGTCTCTGATTCCAACTTCAGGTATATGGACAGAATCGGGGTAGGAAGATTGAGAAAATTGATTTTATTACTTTTTAAGTAAAACTTTATTTCATTAATGGACTTTCTGACCATCTCTAGATATGAAAAGGTTGTTCTCCCTTATTACTGGGTTGGGATACTGCCACTGACCTTTGTGCATGAGCACTGTATACATACACTACCATAAAGGTTCTTTCTTTCTAGAAGTCTGAGTGTTCCATATCAAAATGGCACAAACCTAAATTTAGGCTGCTATGGTTAAGAACATAAAATCTCCATTTAAATCGAATCAGAGAGTTCCTTGAAAGAATAACATTCACAGGAATGAAAGAAACTTAATACAGATCTCAGGCTAGGATTTGCCCTTCACGAAGTGGGAAAGACTTTGTGTTCAAAGGAAGACAGATATCAGTGGGTGGAAACTGGCAGGGCTCTGCATCTGAGTAGATTGAATCATAATCACTAGCAAAATAGAATATCAAGATTAGTTGTCGGATACCAAGTACCCTGCTAAGTATCTGGCTTTTATTTTTGATCATAGATAAAACAAAAAGATTTTTCATGTTAGACTTAAGATTTTGATATTAATGTCAAGACAAAGAAACCAGGATTTAGAATAAAGAAGTTGTCAAACATAAAACATACACAGGGCATATTGTATTCACCACAGAATATAGATAACAAAGTTCACGGATTTTGCATAAATACTAATCACTTTAATTAACACTCGCAGTCATTTTAACTAAGCTACAATAAAATAATGTAAAGTTAAATAGACAAGTCCATGATTTTAGCTTCATGCTAGCACATCTCTCTCTCCAAGTTCCTGTCCATTCCTATGTGTCCAGCTCCTCAACAGTTCCACTTCACACATTTTGCATAGCCTGTGCTAAAGTAGTATCTCCTCTTCAGGTACTCCCCAAACACGATGCACATATATGGATAGCTAAATGAGCATCTAAGCTCTTGTGAGTTAGTTGGTTGGGACACTAATTCTTTTGTTAACTTCTGTCCCAACTAAATAATGGGGGCACCTATGCATTCTTCATATACATTCTTTTTGTGTTGTTCTGTAGACCAAGTATACAGAAACAGTTCAAGTCCATGTAAACCATGCTCTTACAATCCATAATTTATAAATAACATCTAATATTTGTTGAGAGATTACCATGTGTCAGATCCTATTCTAGGCACCTTTCACAAACTAATTCACTTAATATTATAAGAAACCAGGGTGGTAGGTATAATTATCATATCCATTATGCAGAACATTTAAGTACCTTAGATACTTAATTACATGAGCATATCTTTTTATCCTTGCAAGCGGCTATGATTTTCGCCTGAGTATTTCTCACCTCTTGCCTTCTGTCTCTTCTTTCAAGAGACTCCTATAATTATCTTATAATAGTTAAGGTTAAGTCAGGACATTTCCCGGATGGTGCCATTTTCTGTAGGGAAGAAGTCAAAGCCCTTAGTCTATTCATGCACCTTCCTAACTGGACTCTTTTCTTACATACATGTTTTCTGGAATCTCTCACCTGACCCATCACCCTAAACAGTTTACATTTCTAAACAAGTTATGTCTCTCATCCTCAGTATAAATTTTCTCCCAATATTTCAAAAAAAAAGCATATAAAAATCTTCCATTAAAATTTTGGTGACCTTTAGTCCTACCTACCATTATTTTCTGAAAGATGAAAAGTTTCTTGTCAAAATTTCTGCTTTGTTTCTTGGTTCAGTCCTTCCCAAAGAGTCCCCAACTGCAGTTTGCAGTTTCAGAAAGGAAATCAAGGCCTCTCACTCTCCAGCTCAAACTTTAAATGTGACTTTTTGTTCTTAGAGTAAAATCTACTTTGTCTCCTGCATCCTGGCTTTGTCAGGCTCTTGCCTTCTGTTTGTGCATCTCTTTCTCCTTTC
>JAJIBD010011595.1:0-36259 GCA_021461705.1 Cryptotis parvus | reverse complement strand
TTGATCTTTGCATGTGGGAGTTCCAGGTTTGACCCCAACACTGCATGGTTCCTTGAGCACTGTTCTGGGAGTAGCTCCCAGGAACTGCAGTGTGTGTTTCCCCCCCCCCCCCAAAAAATGAATAAGGAAAGAAAACAAGTGTGGAATTTGCCACAGCATTCGTAACAAAGTGGTCCTGTAACCATGTAAATCATTATCGAACACCAGTGTGCCAGAAAGAGAGAACTTTCCGTCATCTGGAGCCAGGGATAAGACCTGTTTGCCGGTGTGGAACATACCACTACTACATTCACTGTGCTCTTATTTTGTGTTCTCCAAAGACAGACAGTTTCTGGTTCCGCTTGCTTTCTATTCTTAGACCGAAATAGCAACTCTTGAGTTCTTACTATTCGATTGCTAAATACCCAAAGTCTGAAGAAGTCATTATTTATTCAAGCAAGTAAATTAAGTTTTACAAACTAAAAGCCACTATTTGCTAAGCATTCGCACATCATTATGAAAATATTATTTAGGGGCCGGAGCGATAGCCCAGCGGGTAGGGCGTTTGCCTTGCATGTGGCCGGCCCAGCCCGGGTTCGATCCCCGGCATCCCATATGGTCCCCCGAGCAACGCCAAGAGTGATTCCTGAGTGCAGGACCAGGAGTAACCCTTGAGCATTGCCGGGTGTGACCCCCCCAAAAAAAAAAAAGACAAAAAGAAAATATTATTTAAATTTTTATCTGTTTAAAAAGAAACTTTGATGAAATGACTTACAAGTATAACTGAAATTCTGAGTAGAAAGGATCCAGTTTACCTGTCCTCCTGGGGCAGTCAGGAGCCAGAGGAGCTCCTGACAGACAGTCACTGAGTGTAGTGCCACCTGCTTCTTCCATTCAGGCTGCAGGGAATACTGCAGTGGCTCTGTACTCTGACAAGTGTGATTAAAAAGAATATGTCGGGGCTGGAGCGATAGCTCAGCGGGTAGTGCATTTGCTTTGCACGCAGCCGACCCATGCCAGCCTGGGTTCGATCCCCGGCATCCCATATGGTCCCGAGCATCGCCAGGAGTAATTCCTGAGCGAAGAGCCAGGAGTAACCCCTGAGCATTGCGGGTGTGACCCAAAAAGCAAAAAAAAAAAAAATATGTCAGATAGCGCAGCAGGGAGGGCATTGGCCTTGCGCGTGACCAACACATGTTCAATCCCTGACATCCCATATGGTCCCCTGGACCCAGGAGTAATTCCTGAGTGCGGAGCCAGGAGTAAGCCTGAGCATTACTTGGTATGACACCAAACCAAACCAGGCAAGCAAAAAAAAAAAAAAAAAAAACCGAATATGTGAAAACCACAGATTTTTGAGTTTCTGTATTGAATGGTGCTGAGTGATTGATTTGATCCTTAACAAAATGAGTTTTCTAGGTGGGGCATGTGGCTCACGAGGTAAGTTCAATCCCTGATACTGTTTGGTCCCCACAGAGTAGCCCTGGTAGCCCCTGAGAATGGGCCTCACCCAAACACCTCCAGGTATGACCTCCCAAAACAACAACAGTGGAAGTTTCTTACTTTTTAATATCCAGTGTTTTGGGTCATCCTCATTGTTATACTTCACTTAATTGTCTGTTTGTTTTTTTTAATATACTTCCTAAAGAGTGGAGTAAAGGGCGGGCGTAGCCCAGGGTAGGGCTGCCCGGCTTGTGCCGGCCTGGGTTCGATTCCCGCATCCCATATGGTCCCCGAGCCGCCAGGAGTATTCGAGTGCAGAGCCAGGGTAGCCCCGAGCATCCGGTGTGCCCAAAAAAAAAAAAAGTGGAGTATAAAATTATTGTACAAAAGTACTTCAAGGTTATGCAGACTCTTCCTATTAAATAAGGAAGAATCTTGCCCATTCATGAACACATAGGCTCCAGCTCTCGAAAGTGGGGGTACTGTGTGTTAAATATTGCAATGAGCCCCTCATGTGCTTATTTATGAATCAACTTCCTAACAATTTGTGTTGAGTTAATATTGGTAGTTTGTAGTCCAATAAACTCAAGGATGCAGCTGCCTCATTAAATATATTGATCAACTAGCAAAATTGTATTTATCTTCTTGGTGTCATGTGGATTATTATACATGTGCTTTAACTGTAGATTTTCTTTTTGTTTCTAATACTCGTGTATGTCATATATCAATATCTTTGTAACTTTGTTTTTAAATGTTCTTTATAGTACGTGTAGATCTTAAAAAAGAGCAGAAAAATTATGGCTTGTTTAAGCCTGTATTACCTTTTAATATATACATTTTAAAATAAATAAGTGTAAAATGATCTTCATTGCTAGAAAGATTATCTTAATTTTCTTTTTTTCCTTTTTAATTTTGATCACCTGGCTATGCATCGAAACGTGCTGGTGAGCTAACAGATTGCTGTCCAGAGGCTTCTGCTCTGTGCCTGCACCGTGTTGATGATTTTCCAGCTTGTTTCACAACCAGCGTAAAGAGGCAGCTGGTTGGGAACAGCGTTATTCATAGAAAGTTGCTAACCGGAAATGTTTTTGTTTTTGTTTTTGTTTTGGCCACTTTGTTTCTTAAATGTAGGCGGAAACAGCCCACCTCGAGGTCACAGCACCTACCTCAAATGGTGACCAAGCACAGGTTTGTGCCGACAGGCCCTTTGTTTCTCTCCCCTTCCCTCCTCAGTGTTTTCCTTCTCCCCTTCTTCCCTCTCCTTAAATAAAATTATAAAATGGAGTTTCAGTGAAACTTCAATAAGCCAATATTTTATCATTTTCTTTCTTTTCTATTTTTTTAAATAATGGCAAAGCAGAAGCTTGCAGAAAAATCTGAAGATCTGATAAGAATGAGGAAGGTTAGAGATTTTTCACTCTCACAAAACTACATTGCCATCAACCATACTGACTTTTAGTGCATTAAAGAGACAGTGACCCACTCTTTCCGTTGATTTATTTTAATCAGAAATACTTGTAAGTAATCTTTATATGTTTGTGTGTGTGAGTGTATGTGTACACACACATACATATTATACAAAAAAATATAATTTTATTATATATTGAAGTGTCTCATTGATGGTAACTTTTCAGCAGTAAAACATTTTAAACACAATGAAATAATTAATGAAGGCCAAACCTATCCAAGAAATATTTTACAATGGCACTATATATTCTTGAAATTTTTTTTTTTGCTTTTTTGGGTCATAACCAGCATATTCAGGGGGTTACTCCTGGCTCTTCGCTCAGGAATTACTCCTGGTGCTGCTAAGGGGGACCATATGGGATGCCAGGAATCGAACCTGGGTCTGGCTGCATGCAAGGCAAACGCCCGCCCCAGTGCTATCGCTCCGGCCCCTCTTGAAATTATTAATGATATTCCATACATATTTATTCTGCAGATTCTTACAGCAGCAACCCCCAGAGTTATTCATAACCTGTGTGTGTGGCTGCCCAGCCTCAGTCTTCTGATTTATGTAGTGTGGTGAACAAGAATGTTGATGGGTCTTATGTAAAATGCCGCTAGAGGGAGTTGGAGAGGAAGAACAGTGAGTAAGGTCTGGCTTTGCATTAGGTCCACCCAGTTTCAGTCCCCGGCACCATATACGGTCTGCCTGAGTACCGCCAGGAGTAGTCAGGGCACAGAGCTAGAGGTCAGCGCTGAGCACTGCCACGTATGATCCAACTCTCCCGCCAAAAAATTAATTCCTAAGTGATCCCTGAGCACAGGTCCAGGAGTCACTGCGGCTCTGGCACAGCAGGTGGACCCACATCTTCCTCCCAGAATGCCCTTAGAGCTCTCTTAGACAAAGTATTGAAGAGGCGTAATTTCAGTGCTACTAAGTATGAAATATGCCCAGAAGACCAAATAATGTTTTAGAGCATTTTCTACTCAACAGCACATGGAAGCTCATCATGTGTATTAAGATAATTTTCAAACAGCTCAATTTCAAAATTGAACATGAAAGTTTGCTCTGTAAGAAGCCAGAGGAGGGGCGGCAGCAATGCACAGCAGGTAGGGCGTTTGCCTTGCATGCGGCTGACCGGGTTCAATCCCCGGCATCCCTTATGGTCCTCCGAGCACCGCCAGGAGTAAATCCTGAGCAGAGAGCCAGGAGTAACCCCTGAGCATCGCCGGGTGTGACCCAAAAAAGCAAAAAAAAAAAAAAGAAGAAGAAAAGAAGAAGAAGAAGCCAGCGGGGCTGGAGCACTGTCTGTTTAAGTCGCACCCAGCACTGTCCCATTCACAAGCCGTACATTTCCCCGTGTTGACGTGTTCTCCGTGTGTCCTCCTGTTCTGTGATCATTTCATGTTTAGCTTATGCTGCGCTGTGGACATTCCATTTAAATTTTTTTGTTTGTTTGCCAAATTGCTGTGTTTTTTTTTCCTTTTTCCCGCAAGAACAACATTTTAATTTTTTTATGCTTTTCTGTTTTTTCCTCTTTGATTTTCACAGAAAAAGAGAGAGAGACTAGATGGTGAAAACATTTATATCAGACATAGCAATTTAATGTTGGAGGTTTGTATGAACTTGAAGCTTATTTCGGTTGGTTGCCTGTAACCTGCATTCTTTGCTGACCTTCCTTTCTTCCTTCTCTGCTGCATTTGATTTTGCATGCCATTGCATGAGTGTATTTTAGGTTTAAAATGCAGAATATGCGACCACCTCTCCTTCTGGCTCTTTAGTTTCCATCTCTTGTACTTACTAAGAAAATATATGATTGGTACTATCCCAGCCACCAAGATGCCATTGTTCTGCCCCCTTTTAGAAAGTCCTACCTCACTGTTAAAAGTTCCTTAAATTCCCCAAGAGGATAGGTTTCCGTATGTCCCAAGCATCAATTTGTATTTTTCCCCATCTTCTGAAATGAGGTAGTGTAGTGAAGTAGAAGGCAGTTCACAATTTAAGTTAAAATCTTGAGGCTCCCAGAGTCAAGAATGTAGGTTGGTGGTTAAATGTGTGTGTCCTGTGAATGACCCTAGGTTTGATCATCAGCACTGCAGACATATAACTTGATCACCAGCACTGCATACATATAACTTGATCACCAGCACTGCATACACATAAGATATTGATGCAAAAGTTCAGACGGGAATCTGACAGTTAATGAGGAATTAGTGTGAAGTAAGGTAGCTCCATGATAAGAATGGGAGGCTGGGGCATACCACTGGTGGCCCACACTTGAATGTGGTTTATTTAACACGGACTATAGCACCAGAGGTAAAAGATGGACAGATTAAGGTTTATGGACATTAAGTAATTTTCTTATGAGCACTGAGCTGATAAAATGATAATACTGGAATGTGAGGGGCGGGTTGTAACTCAGAAGCAGAGCAGTGGCCGTGCAAGTGTGTAACCTGGAGTTGATCCCCATCTTTCTCCCTTTCTCACACCCACACACCCAAAAAAGGCAAGAATTCCAAAGAGGGTGTATTTAACTCTACTAAACTATCCACCCCGCCCCAATTCAAAAATAGCAACACTCTATCTGCTATAGAAATTGTGAGGTCATTTTCCCATTATAGCCAACTTTGATCAGAGTTTTATCAGACCTCTGTTAATACATTTTATCCAATTTGGGTCTTTACCTCGGATAGAAAAAATATAAAGCTGGGAATGACTCGGGTAGAGCAGCTGCCTTGCAGGCACGTCTTGAATTCAGTCCCTGGCAGTGTCCCACCTGCCGAAGTGAGAGACACCCGGACACCCAGCAGTGATGTGTGCCGTCTTTGGGGCACCTGCAGGGCTCTGCCAACCCAGCAAGCACCACGGCCAGGCATGTGTGACCTCTAGTTCACACGACTACAAAGGGAGAGGAAGGGAAGAATTCTAATCAGGAGGAATTCAGTGAGGAAAAAATAAGGAAACTGATGAAGCTGTGTGGGAAAACTGGGGCCCTCTTACCTTAAACATCAGAGAAACTCATGTAGCGCCTGGTGGCCAGAGCATCATATAGTCTGCTTTAACAGAGCTATTGCCTTGCATGGGCCGACCCCGTTTGATCCCCGGCACCACATGGTCCCCAGAGCACTTCACTGTATGCTCCCTGAGGATTGCCAGATGTGGCCCCAACAAAATAAAGAGCCAGAAAAATAAACTCTGCTTTAAGAGTCTACATTCGACTTAAGTATACAGAAATTATAAACATACTGAGATGTTCAGCATAATATCTGTTTTCAGGAAACTTAAATGTGAAGAAGAAGAAAAAAAGTGATAAATAGCAATAAAAATGAGTGCAGGTTATAAAAATGATGACAGAAATATACAGTATGTTCTGCTAATGAAAAGGATTACTAAAATGATGGATTAGGAAATTAGCTCTGAAGAGAGTACATTTTAGCTGAGTCCTGGAAGATGAATATATGTGAAATGTATGGATGTTATAAAACACAAAGTCTGAAGAAACTTTTGCAAGGTAGATCTCTGGTATGCGTGTGTATAAATAATATATATAGAGAGAGAAAGAGAGAGAGAGGCCTACTCCATATAAGGTACTTCCGGTCAAAGTAATGAAAATTAAAGTTAGCCTGTTACCATTAGCTGTGTCTAGGCTGGGCCATATATTGAATGCTGAGGTTACTCAAGGATCTTTCAAGGCTGGCACCTATATCTCTTTGCTTTAGCCATAACTAAAACTTGAATAGTCCACTTCTCAGATTAGTAGGGCCAGAGCAGTAGTACAGCTGGCAGGGCACTTGTCTTGCCCACAACAGAACCCCCCCAAAGAGTCCCCCGAGTGTTGCCAGAATGGTCCCGGAGCATAGAGCCAGAAGTAAGTCCTAAGCAGTGCTGGGTAGGACCCAAAAAAAAAAAGAAAAAAAAACCCACTTCTGAGAGTAGGAAGAATAGCAGCTGTCCCCTGCTCTCTGTGCTCAGCAGGTAGCATCCCCAGTGCCAAATGTGCCGGTCGGTCGCTTGACTGCTCTGTCCTTCGTGCTCTCCCCAACATGTGGTGCCAATCATATATTTCTCTTCTGTTTCTTGAGGTGTGTTACAGCTTCTGAGATTCGCTAAGTCCCTGTGTGTGGTGTGATTTTCCTCAGCATTTCATTGACAACCATGCCAGGAGATTTCTAAATAAATGTGTGTGTGTTAAAAATTAAAACAGGGGGGGGCGGTGCAGTGGGGGGGGGTGTGCGGGGCGGGGGGGGCGGTTGACCCGCTCCCGCCGCCGGCCGTGGGTATGTTCTGGTGCGGGAGCCGGGGGAAACCTGAGCTCGCGGGGGGCCAAAAAAAAAAAATAAAAATTAAAACTACTAATTGCCAAAAAGGACATTTTGTATTTAATGAAGTGTTTGGTTTGATCACTGATAAAACTCTGTTAGGCCTCGGAAAGAATCTGACTAGAACAGCTAAAGTAATTTGGCTAACCCGCTTTATAGCTATTACAGTTTTTTCCCTTCCCCTTAGGAAGTTCTGTCAAATTATCTCTCACTCTAGCGAGGTCTGGTTTTCTGGGGATTTTTTTTCTTCCTTTTTTAATTTTTATTTTTTAATGTGTCCCTCCTCCCCTACTCCTCCCCCACCCTCACTAATGCTTTGTTCTGGCACAAATAAGGTCGAGTTCATTTTTAGATCAACCGCCTCCTCCTCCATCTCCCAGAGAGAACCTGTAGCAAATGTCTATGACAAATTCTATTTGGAACAGGTCCCTTTGAGACTTAATTTTACTCTGTGCCCCCACAGGTTTCTGATAGAGCCAGCTAAGAAAGATGGAGAAAGTTCCTTCAGAAGCTGCTGATTATATGGAGACATTTGTTTTCTCAGGTTCCAAGTCAATTAAAAGCTAGGCCAATCCCCATGCTTTCACAATAAGAGGCTAACCCCAGAGCTGTGATTTTTACCATAGCGTCTCTTGCTCCTTCTTGCTTTGCTCTATTCACATTTCTAAAGTCTTCCTTTAGTTGATTTTGGCCCAAACAGATTTCGCTTCCACTCTGGAGCTGGGCCACAGGGCCTTACTTGGCCGGTGGGTCTCAGTTACTCAGCCTGCACTGAGCGTTTGCCTGAACGAGCTCATGCTGTCTTTAGCTAGTAAACATGCTTGTTCCTGCTTTCAACCAGAACAAAAGATGCAAACGGTTGTTTCCCCATGGGGAAGCCCAGGTTCATGAGTTGTACTTTGCCTTTCATTCCAGTAATCACGAGGTTCTCCTATGGGGGAGCTACAGAATTGCCCTGACTGGGGTTTTCTCTTTCACTGATCTCAGAGCAAATATACATTGTTTGGTCTTGTAGGAATTAAAAAAGAATAGGCAATGAATTTGATTTTTCTGAATGACTTTCTACAGGATAAAAATGATATCTTATATATCATTATTTTCCAATATTATCTACCTTTAGACATTGATTTGGAAAAAAATTAAGAAATTAGAAAAATTTCATGGATATCTATATCCTACAGGGGGAAAATTTTAAGACAGAATTTGATGTAGTTCATTTTATTCCTTCCCCTTCTCCAAAAAAAAAAAAAAAATGTTTTCCTTGGAACCAAAGAAAATTTTGAAAAGACTAATCCCAAAATTGACATTGCATATTAGGAGATATACTTAGATTATGCTTTTCTCGGATACAGAGCTGCCTTGATATGTAATAAACATTGAAGTTTTTAGCAGTCGTCAGCTAATGGACTCCCACGCATTTTGATCTCAGGCATACATTTTTCGAGTTTTCTTTTTTTCTTTCGGAGATGTTAAACAAAGAACATTTGAATTTTCTTCAAGTGTTTCCGGATCATTTTTTTGTCAAGTCCCCCTTTTGAAAATCATTATCCTTTCCTCCCATTACATAAGCAAGAATATTATATCTACCCTATTGATCTTATAATTTAACATTTCTTCCTGGAACTGCTGCTTGTCCAGTATTCAGCTTGCTTGAACCAGTTGAGTTATTTTAAATTGTCATGGCGATATACAAGGTATTTGACATCCTCTTGTTAAATCACTCCCAAACCAGTGAAAGTTACTATGACAAAGGTCTCTATTTTGGGGGCTGGAGCGATAGCCCAGTGGGTAGGGCGTTTGCCTTGCACGCGGCTGGCCTGTGCCAGCCGGGGGTTCGAATCCCAGCATCCCATATGTTCCCTCCGAGCACCGCCAGGAGTAATTCCTGAGCGCAGAGCCAGGAGTAACCCCTGAGCATCGCCGGGTGTGACCCAAAAAGCAAAAAAAAAAAAAAAAAAAGGTCTCTATTTTTAATTGTACTCAGGGCTGAACTGAAGCTGTCAGAGTCTTATGACAAACATAAGACTTTCAAGTTCATGTGAATACTATGGTAAAGGGAACATGCTATTGTATAACCCTAAGTGTTTTTCAGAGGTAGTAAAGTTTGCTCTAGAGATTTAAGCCAGAAATTTCACTAATAAAATTTCCTATAAGGAAGAGTTATTCCTACTTATAAAAACCCATGTGACCAGAGTGATAGTACAACAGGAGAGCATTTGCCTTACATACTTGCCTTACACATCGAACCTGATGTGAGTTTGATCCTGGCGTCACATATGGTCCCCAAGCCCCACCAAAGAGCAATCCTTAGTTTAGAGCCTGGAATAAGTCTGTGACCCTCTACCCCTGAGGAAAAAAATCAACGTGGCCGGAGGTAACTCAGTAAACTTGAGGTTATACTTTGCATACAGGAGCCTGGGTTAGAACCCTCCTACACATGCTCCTCCTACTATCCCTGGGAGTTAGCCCTGAGCACTGAATCCACAGTACCATAGGATGTGGCTCAGCCCCTTTTTGTATTATTGTCATTACCTATTTCAGGAAATTTACCCCTAAATAGATGATTCTTTATAGTAAGACTATCCTTAAAGTTACTTTGGGTATATATTTAAAATTTGTTTACTGGGGCTGGAGAGATAGTCCAGCAGGTAGGGCATTTGCCTTGCACATGGCCAACCCGAGTTTGATCCCCAACATCCCATGTGGTCCCCTGAGCACTGCCAGGAGTAATTTCTGAGTGCAGAGCCAGGAAGAACCCCTGAACATCGCTGAATGTGACCAAAAAAGCCAAACAAAATAAATTTGTTTACTGAATCTTCAGCCCATACAGGTTAAATGCTTATAGTCAAAAACAACAACAACAAAAGCCGACTAGTAGTAGGGTTGCAAAACTCTCTAGGTAAAAATAAATACAAACCATTATAATATATGGTTATAATTCCCTAGTTGAATCTTCTACTGTGTCCTTGAAAGTTTTTTCCTTTATCTGATTGCTCTCTCCATCCTACCTGAGTTGAGCCTAATTCAGTTGATAGTACACAGGGCCTAATTGAGTTGTAAGATTATCATCTTGAGATAAGAAGTTAGAGATCTTGTACTGTGTCACAATGGAAAGAGAAGCTTTGAAGTTAAGGACTGAGTTCTTCATGGTTTCACAGTTGCTAAGAGTAGGGAGCTTATGATGCTTCACTGCTTCCAAGAAAAGCATTCTGTGTTTAAAAAGAAAAGGAAAAAAAGCAAGCAAATGTACCAGGTTGCATATTGCTAATCTGAATGCGTGTATGGAGCATAATGTCTGTCCTTGAGGTGGTGTGCTTTCTGCCAGCGCCCAAGTCGATGATAGGCTGCCGTGGGTATATTTTTTCCCCCTAAATATTTATTGCTTTGTGCCTTTGTCCTTTTAACTGTAGGACTTAGACAAAAGTCAAGAAGAGATCAAAAAACACCATGCCAGCATCAGTGAGCTGAAAAAGAACTTCATGGAATCTGTACCAGAACCAAGGCCTAGTGAATGGGACAAACGTTTGTCCACTCACTCTCCCTTCCGAACACTTAACATCAACGGCAAATTCCCACAGGAGAAGGAGTGAGTACTTTGTGTGTGATTGTGAGAATGAATGAAATAAATATATTTGCTTATTAATGTTTTGTATTTGAAGTTAGGTTTCAAGCTAAAATTTAGTTTTGGTTCCTTACCCATTCATTGAAGCTTGAAGGCATCCATAAGCACTTGCTTTTTTTAGTTGTATGGCTACATGTTCAAATAATAGGATCATTTTGGGGCCAGAGCGATAGTCCAGTGGGTAGGGCGTTTGCCTGCCTTGCACGCGCCAGCCTGTGCCGGCCTGGGTTTGATCCCCGGCATCCCATATGGTCCCCCCGAGCACCACCAGGAGTAATTCCTGAGTGCAGAGCCAGGAATAACCCCTGAGCATTGCCGGGTGTGACCCAAAAAAGCAAAAAAAAAAAAGATAATTTAGACCATTTAGACCATTGGTGATTAGGCTCTGAAAATTATCTTTGCAGCTGTATTCTTCTGGCTAGCATGTGTTTACAAAATGACCAAAAGCCAGTGGAACTTTATGTTCAAACTGTGCCGTCGAGAACTGGAGAGTTACTAAATTTAGTAAGATCAAAATTGGAAAAGGGTAAACATTATTTTTAACTTTATTTGAACATTTGTACAACTTAGAAATGTCTGGAATGGTTGACCACAATTATATAATAAACCAGGGAGGCCCTGAAGTCAGGAAATACAGGGCAGCAAGTACTAATGACTGTGTTTCAAGTTTAGAAAAACTACATATGGTTTTAAAAATCTTAATGACTAACATCAAATGTGACTATACTGTCTTAAAAAATAATTTCAGTTAGGGAATACCAGAAATATCTTTCACAGGCTGTTCTTTTTTATATTATTATTGTCATTACCTGTTTCAGAAATTTTACACCTAAACAGATGATTCTTTATAGTGAGACAACCTTCAAAGTTACTTTGAGCATATATTTAAAAATTGGTTACTGAATCTTTAGCCCATACAGGTTAAATTCTTACATCAGTAGTCACAATGACAAGTGAGAGATTATAATTATTTTTTAAATTACATTTGTGCCCCCCTACCCCAAAGTAATAGCAATCTTAGTAAAGAAAGGTAAAGGTAATAACAAAATCACTTTCAAAAAAGCAAACTTGGTTTTTTTTTTTTTTTTTTTTTTTTTTTGGGTCACACCCGCAATGCTCAGGGGTTATTCCTGGCTCTGCACTCAGGAATTACTCCTGGTGGTGCTCGGGGACCATATGGGATGTCGGGGATCGAGCCCAGGCCGGCATGTACCGCCGCGTGCAAGGCAAACGCCCTACCCGCTGAGCTATCGCCCCGGCCTCGAAAACTTGTTTTTATATTCAGAATTTAGTAGTGGTGGTAAACAACCTAACTTAATCTTTGGTTTCTGGAACTGGAGAAGCTTATAAAAAGTTGGTTCACAAAGGATACATTTTATTGATTTATTTTTAATATGATTAAAATTGGTAACAGCCTCCAAATAGAGCTGAGCCGATTTTACCAAGTAAGGCTGGAGAAATCTCGAACGATGAGCAGCTGAATGGAATTGCCAGAGATAGTAGATGCAGCTGTGTGGTTGTTCCTTTCCAGGGCCTCTTGGCTTCCATCCCCTGTGTAAATGGCCGTTTGCTCTATATTCTAAACCTAAAGGACGTGCTCTGTCTGAGGCATGACTCTGCTTCCTGTAAATCTGTGACTCCACAAGAAAATCCATATTACTGTCTCTCCAGGCTAATCTACCTGCAGACCATAACTGCATATTTTATAGTTTTCTTTTTGATTGTGCAAGTAATGAAAGATGTTCAGCTTGGAAAAATGAATGTTAGTAGCTTCCTCTAGCTAGAAAGCTGGGGTGCCTCCATTCAGCTGGCTGAGAACAATGACTTTCCGTCTTTCCCTGCAGACTCCCAATAGAATTCATTGATTTCCCGCCTCCACTGATTTCTCCAAAAAGAAAAAGAAAAACTGAATAGTAATGAAGCTCTATTGGATGAGATTTTCTGAATTTGAATTAGTCTCCATTTCCAGAAAATAGTATATATTTTAATAGAAAACCTTTAGAAATCACCTGAAGGTCTGACTTGGGGAATGGTTATGCCATTCTATGGAATAGTATTATTATTGTTGTTGTTGTTGTTGTTGTTGTTATTTTGCCTTTTTGGGTCACACCCGGCAATGCTCAGGTGTTCCTCCTGGGTCTGCACTTAGGAATTACTCCTGGCAGTGCCTAGGGGACCATATGGGATGCCAGGGATAGAACCCGGGTCGGCTGCTTGCAAGGCAAACACCTTACCCGCTGTGCTATCACTCCAGCTCCTCTGTGGGACTTTAATTACTTTTTTATGTTTGTGGGCTACACCTAGTGGTGTTTGGGGGCTGAACCTGGGAATCCTGCATGCAAAGTACATGCTCCAGCTCTTTGGGTTTTCTTTCCAGACCTACAAATGACTTTTTACAGATTAAATTAGATCAGTGTAGGGTACTTAAGCCATTTTGCAAATGTGTGTTATGCTTTTAAATTAATAATTGAATGAATATGAACTGTATTTTGATATAAAGGGTTTTTTAAATGTATAGGATAATTCTACTTTCTGGCAGATCTTAACTTTTGACAATTAGGACAATATTTCTGTTCTCTGGGGATTTCTCTTCCACCTTTGACAGAATCGTTACTGCAAGGCAACTGAATTTTTTGTAATTTGTGTATGACCAGGTGAAGCAAACCTCTGTCCTCCCCTCGGAAAGAAAGGCCGGTGGGTCAGAGGTAAAGATGCTGCTATGACTTGTGCTTCTCAGTCAGAATCTGCTCTTGCCATGGCACTAAGCAGATACCCCAGAACTGAGCAGCAGCTGCTAAGAATTTTTTTTCCTTTGGCTATACTAGTAAATTCACACCCACAGCATTTTGGCCTAACACGTAACATTTCCACTGAGCTTTCAGTTTGCTTATTTGCGCATGGCTGGTTGGAAAGCTGCATGAAGATGTAAATATGTACTCGGAGAGAAAATGAATTTAATTGTACCCTATTCTTTTTATGTTGTCTTTCTTCTCCTTTGTTTATCATTATGATTTTGCATCCTTCCCCGCCTACCTCCCTTTTTTCTTTTTTGCTGACCAGTCCCCCCAGCTACTTTCTCCCTGATACATATCACTTTGGGGTGTGCAAAGAACCAATGTCTCACTTCCAAACTGATCAGAGACGGTTGACTCAACTGAGAGAGCTTAGAGCCAAGTTTTTTCTTTCATAGATAAAGTCTATCTCCACTGGATGGCAGAGTAAAGTTGTAGGGGAAAAAAAAACTCATTCATACAATTGGGAAAAAAAATGATATTCTTTGAAAGTATCCAAAGTGTCTGCTTAATCTGATGGATAAACTTGTATGATGGTCGCTATTCTTATTTTAAATCCTGACTCAGAGAAGGGAGGGAGTTTGCAATTGAGATTTGTGGGCTTAGATTTATTTTATAGGAGGGGGTGGACCTTAGAGGCACGTTTAATCTTTTGTACTTTTTTTCCCTTTTGCAACCTTTAGAATATATGGGATTAAGGTTTTATGCCGTTGAGCTAAATCAAATTGCTATACTGAATGAACAGTTGTAGTTTTTTAAGTCTATACAAAGAGTTATGAGGTTAACTTTTTATATTCTGCCATTCTATTTGTAAAAAAAAAAAAAAAAAGAAAAGAAAGAAAAATAAATTTCCTGATGGCAAAGAAGAATGCTTTGTTTTGGAATCGCCCAGTGGTGGCACCAACGAACAGCGACCCAAAACTCAGACGTGAGTTTCCGTAAAGGAGAAGTAAATACTAACGGAAGTCCAGTCAGCTTGAACTTTCAGGGCTTCTGATGTTGATTCATTCAAAAAACTGCTGCATGTTCTACTGTTAGAGAAACTTTGCCAGGATAAACTGCCAAAGTAAAAGTAAAACAGTTTCCAAAACAATCTTCCCAATACCTTTGCACACTCCCAAGTGTCATTTTTGAGCATTTTCCATCTGTCATTTTGTTCATCTTTCTCTGTCTTTCTTAATCTTCTACCGTGAAAGCAGACACAGGAACGTGCTCTGTTAGTGCAGGATGAAGAGAAAATTAAAAGGCAAGCGAGATCTCCTGAAAGAGCCTTGCCCGGCAACGAAAATGAAGAAATTCTTCCCAAGGTTTCTATTCCGATCCACGAGGATCTCAAGTCTCTCAAAACATGCCACCTCTACTCTAGTGTTTTTCCTTCTCCCTCGTATTCCTTTCATGATGTCTTTTCTCCTGGTTCTCGCCTTGGCTGTTTGGTGGTTAGTCTTTCTGTGATCGGAAAACAGGGTGCTCTTCTGAGATGTCAAGACTAACACCAGTGAACTTCTGTTGTTGGCTTCTGCTCTGTTACTCCCTGTATGATGCCCCTGATCTTGGTAGTTTACTGTCCTAGAGAAGCCCTCATCATCATTTTTCTGTCAAAAAAAAAATGTTACTCTCTGTAGAATATGTATCATGGGTACAAAGAAGTAGCAACTGAAGTCCGCCTCCGGCAGAAGTACTCAGAGAGCCCAGATTTAAGCATGTGGCAGGCCGGTATGTCCCCAAAGCTCTAGCTTGGTCCTGCACGACCTTATTGTTTCCTGTAGCGATGTCCTCTCCGATGTTTTGTGCAAAGCAGGATACTCTAGAAACATTGGTCAAATGTTTCCCTGATCTCCCTAGAGTCATTTGGGTGGCATGGGCTCAGTAGTTTAAGAAGAAAAAGAAAGTCAACTTGCTAACTTTTCAGAAGCCTTAAAATGATACGTTTTAATCTAAGAATCCATGATCACTCCTTTTCTTGTGATATCAAACCAGTATATACAAAAGGCCTTTTTTTGGAAAAGGGCTTTTTGACTTCCGTGGCCTTCTTACATGTTTTCTGAGATGTACAGGGAAACAAACATCTTTATCCTGCCTGGAGTATCGAAGAGGTCTGTCTGCAGAGGTTAAATGCTATCTTTGGGCAAGCAGAATGTTGATG
The DNA here is from genome assembly GCA_021461705.1 of Cryptotis parvus. NCBI lineage: Eukaryota > Metazoa > Chordata > Mammalia > Eulipotyphla > Soricidae > Cryptotis > Cryptotis parvus. The sequence goes on along the minus strand of JAJIBD010011595.1, from coordinate 20,514 downwards.
ATTTAAGGAAAATGGTGCTGGTGCCCCTCGCCTCCAGCCAGGACTGAATTTCCTAGACTACTACACTTTAATAGTCCTGGGAAGCAGATTTATTCATGATCTGTACATAAGCATATCCTTCCCTGAATTAAGATATTGTGTTACTTGTTTCTTTATGACTTACATAATTTTATTGCTAGAAGCAATATTTAGCCACTATGATAAGCTTAAAATATATTGAAACGTTTTGTTTTCCTGATAGACTTCAGACCTTTTCATTCTTACATATGTGTTGAATCAATTGTTTTTAACTGACGACCTTGTGAGCTAAAGTTCTGTCGTGACAAGTGTGTGCCCTTTGCTTGCATGTTTTACTCCCTGAAGTAAATATGCGTGTGCTTCTCTCTTTATGATACAGCTGGGATGCCTAACCTGTTATTTTTTTAACCTCAATATTAATGAAAATTCTTGCATGTAGATTGTTTTTATAGCACTTGAATGTACCAATATGGATGATTTGATTAATGTTGTCTCAAATGTTTGTTTTGAAATTGAATTCATAGAATTAATCAAACTGAGATTATTGCATCTTGTTTTACTTCTCAAATGCTTTTCAGTTGATGAAACTTATAGTCAAAACTTTTTGTTTTTAAGAAGATGTCTTCTTAGAGAAAAAAGAGAGAGAGAGAACAGGAAAGCCAAGAACCTTTTGTTTCCAGTATCCCCCCCCCATTGTCTCACTGTCTCTGGAGACATGTAGAAATAACCCCTCTGGTATTTTCTGAACTACCTTGTCACTGTAAGCTTTCTTCAAAAAACTGGAAAAGAAACAAGGAGAGTGTTAAATTTAAAAGTCTGGTATGGGGGGCCGGAGCGATAGCCCAGTGGGTAGGGTGTTTGCCTTGCACTGGCCGGCCTTTGCCTGCCTGGGTTCGATCCCCGGCATCCCATATGGTCCCCTGAGCACTGCCAGGAGAAATTCCTGAGCAAAGAGCCAGGAGTAACCCCTGAGCATCGCCGGTGTGACCCAAAAAAGCAAAAAAAAAAAAAAAAAAAAGTCTGGTATGAATGTTTATCTTTTACATCTATAGACTGTCTGTTCATAACAAATATTTTATAATTAAACCTGTTCATTGATTCACTTATAAGGAAAGAGAGAGAACTCAGATTGACCTGAAATACTGTAAAGCTATTCTCTAATACAGAAAGTAATTAATATAAATATTCCCCTATGAAATAGAGATATAAGCACTTTCCTTATTGTGAAATGATAAACAAAACTATAGTATTGGGTAGATTCTTTCATATCTTTTTTTAAAGGAACTAAAAAGGAAATAAACTTAGAATTTTATTGGTACTTTTATAACTGTCTCATATTTCCAGTTTTAATTCTTGTACATGGATTTTTATTGTTATTGTAAGTTTCACCTTGAATTTTTGTTTCTCTTGCCTTGAAGTTATTCCAAGTCCATTAAAAACCCAGTGGAAGTTTTCTGAAGTGTAGCAGGAGAGCCTCAGAGAGCCTTAGTCAAGGAGAGAGGCCTTTGCTCTGTGATTAGGGTAAGAACGGTCAGGAGGTATTGGACAAAGCTGGAAGTGCAGGCTCAAAACACAGTCATCACTATTATCAGAGAAAGAATATTGGACATTGCAGCTTTGAATTACCATCATTGATGCTTCCAGGAGTTGTAACAAAAGAACTGTAGTCTTGGTTTTGTTCTCAGTTCTCATTTCATTTTCACACCAGAGACAATCAAAAAACTGTGCGTTGGATTTACCCTGGTATTGCTTCTTAATGGCAGTTGATAAGTAAGAAGCAGTTTGAACTAAAAGTGTCAATATAGACCAATAAAAAGTGTTGGGGTTTCGCCTTGGTTTTGTCGTTAATCCTTTCTAGAGTGACTCTGAGAAGTTCACTTAACTCCTTAGGACCAGATTTCCACTTCATAATGTGGAGACAAAACTACCTCATGAGATTAAATCTGCAACATGTTCCAGGAATAAGAATCTAAAATATATTCCAGGAAGCAGAAACTCTGGTTGTTGTTCAATTATTGGTTTTTCAGGGGCGGACTAATAGAAATTAAAAAGCAAATGAACACACATTAACTTATTGGACTTTTTATGTGAATGTAAGCAATTAGAATAGCTGGGTTTATTCCATATGCTCCGTCCTGACATTTGATGAAGTACTTAAAACTACTGATGTTAAAAAAAATGTCTTTCCAAATTTATCATACTCTTAAGAAAATGCATCTTAACCAAATGAAATGGACCGGACCATTCTTGAAAACGAGCCCAGCATCTATATTTGGAGCTTTTAGCTTTTTCCTTAGGCTAACATACAAACTATGAAGAAAGTTGACTCATTTTGCATGAGTCAATTTTACTATTTGTTTGGATCTTCAGTGAAAATTTTAAAGTGGAAGAAATGCTAACTGATTCTGTTGACTAAGATTGGATGAAGGATTAGCTGTGGTTAGTTTTCCAGTTGTCATTCTAAGTCTAAGCATGCTTCTTCTATTAAATATTACTGTAAACTTTACTCTGAAGTTTCTGTTGGATGTAAGCCAGTTGACTCTATTCTACACTCCTAAGTCAATAAGCACGTAATAGAAAATGCCAAGTTTGTTTTATCTGGGAGGTTGGGGAACACCAGCCTAGTGGTAGTTGGGGAACCGTATGTGGTGCTGGGCTTTAAATCTCAACCGTGGCTGCAGCGATCTGCTAGCAAGCCCCTTAACCTTTGTACTGTCTCTCCAAATGGGATTCGCTTACTTTTAGGATGCATTATCAACCAAAATTTGTACCTCAACTTTACCCAGCAGTTATATGTTTATAAAAAAAAACCCAGGGGCCAGAGCAATAGCACAGCGGGTAGGGCATTTGCCTTGCATGCAGCCAACCCAAATTCGATCCCTTGCATCCCATACGGTCCCCCAAGCACCGCCAGGTGTAATCCCTGAGTGTAGAGCCAGGGAGTAACCCCTGAGCATTGCCGGGTGTGACCCAAAAAAAAAAAAAAACCCAGACATGTCAAAAATAATTATTGATTCTTTTTCATCATTGCTTTTTTCTTTCTAATGAGATTGAGTGCATTAAAAATATATAGAAGTTACTACCAAGTTACCATCTGCCCCATTCTCTTCATAGAAATTATGAATCCTGGCCCAGAGTGATAGCACAGCGGGTAGGGCATTTGTCTTGCACGCAGCTGACCTGGGTTCGATCGCCAGCATCCCATATGGTCCCAAGCAACTGCCAGGAGTAATTCCTGAGAAAAGAGCCAAGAGTAACCCCTGAGTGTTGCTGGGTGTGACCCAAAAAAGCAAAAAAAAAAAAAAAAGAAAAAGAAAAAAGGAAATAATGAGTCCCAGAATTTTCTACCACATTGATTAAGACTATCATATTATTTTTATTATACATAGAAGTTTTACTTTTTATTGTACTTAAGTGCCCTTTATATATAATTTTGATACTAAAAAGTGAAGACAACCCTGTGTGTGTGTGTGTGTGTGTGTGCACGTATGCACGCACGACGCTCATGCTGGGTAGTGACATTATCTTTCTGTATAGTATATGGGATCACCCTGTCTACCCCCACCTCATCTGCTGTGGTGGATATAATCAACAAAGTTGTCCCTTTTCTGTTGCTGTTCCCCCTCAGGCCTTAAGACCTCCCTTTCACTACAGCAGAACAGATGCAAAGTGAAATGCTTTGGGGCTGGGGATGCCTCAGAGAACTTCAGTACATGCTTTGCATTCAGTAAGACTGAATAGATCTTCAGCACCACGTGGTCCTCTGAGCACTGTGCCAGGTGTACCCCCCAAAGTAGCATGTTGGTACAGGTCTAGGGACGTAGACTTAAAATGGGTCATACATATGGTTTAGAACCAGAGAGTGGGGCGGGCGGCCAGCGGTGGGCTTTGCCTTGCCGCGGTCGGCTCATGCCGGCCTGGGTTCGTCCGGCTCCCTATGGTCCAGCCGCAGGATCCTGGTGCGCAGGGGTCTGCCGGGTGTGCGAAAAAAAAAAAAAAAGAACCAGAGATGTGGTTCAGTGGTAGCATACATAACTCATATGCATAAAGCCTTGATCCCCAGCATTAATCCCGGCATTACAGAAGACAAGAGTGACTAGAGTGAGGGAAGCCATGAAAAGTTAGCTTGGAAGAGGGAGAGGCCGTGGATCAAATGCAAAGTCAGAGTTTGTCATTTTATAAATGAAATTCCTTGTGCCAAAACTTGAAAGAGAAAAGGTAAAGTATATTGATTTCCTTTTGTGATGCTGGAATTGTCCCCAAAATCTTTATTTAGCTTTTTGTGTCATACCTGGCAATGCTAAGGGGTTACTCCTAGCAATGCTTGGAGAACCATATGGGATGCTGGGGATTGAACCCAGGTCGGGCGTAAGGCAAACGCCCTCCCCCTGTGCTAGCGCTCTGGGCACCTCAAGATCTTTTTATACATATGGGGCCGCCGCTCCGCCACTGAGCGCATCCCTGTTCTGGCTGAGTGTGTTAATACATCCTGAGTATATAGTGGGCAGATTGATAAGGAAATAGAGGCTTTTCTAATCTTCTGTAATTGATATCCTAGGAGGACATCCCTTCCCTTTTAATATAAATGCTGTTTGGGGGAACACAATAGAATAAACCTTAACAGTTCAGAGACTTGAAGGGGGGATATCAAGTCCCAACTATCAATTTGAGTTCCTGCAAATGAGTAACGGCAGTTGAGGGCCAGAGAGAGTGCAGGAGTTTGCCTTTGCAGACAACTCACCCTGTTCAATCCTGGCACTGCACCGAGAATGGCCACTTGAGCATAGCAGATATGGCCCAAATCCCCTAAAGACTTTTAGTCAGGGATGCGGCACAGCGATAGAACACGTGCATGTGTCAGGTTTGTGCACGTCAGCCAGCGAGGGTGGGAATAAGGGGCGAGATGGAGAATATACTTCAGTCTGATTTCTCCTCTCCTGTCTCTCTAAAGAACAGTCATATGTATAGAAACCTATCCCAGCAATCACGGGGCATGAGAAATAAGGGGAATCATGGTGGATACCACCCACTCACTTATTAATGACGACACAAAGAGGCAGTGTTATCAGAACTACAGAACTAGATAAGCCCCTGCTTGAACTCATCTCCCTGCAGTGTTTGATTTTTTCTCCATAGTTCCGTTCACAGACTTAAAGACTAAGTGGTCTCTTTGCCTGTGACTAAATTTCTCTAAAGATATAATAGCGCACATTTTGTATGTTTGGACAACTCTGGGTTTTTGTTTGTAAATTTTTCTTACATTGTCAAAACTCTCTTTCCCTGTGGCTTTCATCCCTTGGTCCTGCATGGAGGCGTTCTAAAGAATGTTCTGTTTTCTGCGTCGGAAGCTCTTGTGTAGTCGCAGTGTAAACACGATGCTCTTCTGTCAGGATGAGTCCATTCCTGCCCTCTCGGAACTTTCCATGCGCTCTGTCCCAGTCCTCCTCCTAACCTGCTTTCTCCCTTTCTTTTTCTAGCTCTTCTATTTTTTCAGCTCTTTTCTTTCTGGTTCTGTTAGCCATATGTCACTTTCACTAGTAAATTCAGCTTTATATCCTTATCTGTTGACTTTCTCTAGAAAAAGCCTTTCCCCTGCCCCTAGTTTTTGGGTCACATCCAGTGGTGCTCAGGGCATACTCCTGGCTCTGCACTCAGGGCTCATTCTGGTATGCTCAGGAGTGCCAGGGGTCAATTCTTGGTCTGTCACATACAAGGCAAGCATTTTAGCTGCCATACTATGTCTTTGATACCTAGAAAAAATACTTGTTTTCTTGCATTGTGAGGTATCGAACCCAATTCCTCCATATGCAGGGCCGGTGCTGGATCACCGAGTCATACTCTAGTCAAAAAAAAAAAAAAAAAGAGCAAGGAGCCAGCGCGATAGCACAACAGATTGAGCCTTTGCCTTGCATGCGGCTGACCCGGTTTGATCCAGGGCATCCCATATGGTCCCTCAAGCACCGCCAGGAGTAAAGTAATTCCTGAGTACAGAGCCGGGAGTAAACCTTGAGCATTGGCATGTGAGACCCAAAAAGCAAAGAAATAAAATGGAGGGTATACCTGGCAGTGCTCCCAATGCAGTGCTCTGAGGTAGGTCCAGGGAGGCTCATGTCATCATGAAGTGCCAGAGACAACCTGGGGCTCTTGCATGCGAATCATGTGCTCCAGCCCAAGGCACCACCTCCCTTGCTTTAAAATACCTTGAGCAAACCACTGAGTGTGTACTCGAGTTGGAGTGTCTGCTCAGACGCCTTCCTTTTCCATACTTTAACACCCCTAGTGACTTATACCCACTGATGTGTGAGACCCCCGGCTTTGATCCCCAGCACCACCAGAAAAATTAAAGGTCAGTAATGCTCTGTCTAGACAGGCCTATTGCAAACACAAAAATAAAGAAGTAAAAGACAGTCCTGCTTTAGCGGATCAGCCAGAGATACTGTCAGTCTTCCTTCAAAGGTTCTTTTGTTTTCCATCTTCTCTGCGACCCAGCAATTGTCTTCTTCTCAGTCCTAAAATAGAGATAACCTGGTGGCAAGTGTTCTGCTCACAGAATATTAATGTCTTAAAATGGCTTGTAATTCATTTGACTTATTTATAACAAGTGTTAAAAATAACCTTTTTTCTTATCAACACAATCAGTCACCACAACACATAAAATTGTCACATCTGTTAGAAGCATTTTTAATACTCTGAAAATGTCTTTTTTTCCCTGAAGCACTCTACAAATTAGTAGCTATGAAGCATCCAGTGTTGCCGCTCTTTTCCTGCTGAAGAGTGAATAACGGGTGGGTGTGATGTGGGTGTGAAGCAAGCGCACTCCTATATGTGGAGCTGACAAGGTGGATCGCTTCCCTCTCTCCTCCTCTCACCTAACCCGCATGCTTCCAGATGATAACTGGCAGTGAATACTTCACCTTTTGTTGTTTTATTTGGGGAGGGGGAGAAGAGCAGGTAAGGGGGTGGACCACACCTGGCTGCACTCAGAGCTTATTCCTGGTTCTGTGCTCAAAGATCATACCTGACAGTGTTCATGGGGACTCTGTGTGGTGCTGAGGATCAAACCAGAGTCAGTCATGTGCAGGGCCCGCTATACTAGCACTCTGGCCCCCAGTATTTCATCTTGGGGAGGGCTGTTGACTACTAGGTGCATGAGACCAACGGCAATGAGAAAAAATTGTAATATTTCTCCAAAGTCATGTTCCTTTTATAAATTGGTTGAAAATATTAACTTGGAAAGGCATGTTAATTATAATAGGGTTCATCCCCGGGAGATAAAATATAGCAAATATCTAATAATAGTTTTCTGTTGTATTTAGTTCTATAGAATTATTATGCTATTTACTATCTAGTTGAGCATAATGTTTATCATTAGTGTTTATTAAGACTATAATTATTTTTGAAACTTCTGAGAAATTCTGCCAAAGACACTTAATTGTCTCCATGCTGAATGATCTTTTTTGAACTGCCGTAGCCCCTTCCTTCCCATTTCCATCTCTTCACCTCAACCCTTCTTAGTTTAATGAAATAGAACAGCCAAGAGCATCCCGACTCCTAGACGTGTTTACTATCACTGTGAATATTTAATCCATCACTTTGACTTCTATAGCTGTTCAGGTTTGAGAACATTCATTTGATCTGTGGATTCCTTGCTGGTGAGTGTGTTATTAAGGCAAAATTTTCTATTACTGAATAGCTAAAATTTTGCATCAGGCACTGGTTTTGAAACTGTTTGCTTTTACATTTCCTTGTTGTTCTGGGGATAATCTAATAACAGTACAAATTTTAGAATTATAAGAGTTGTGTATGAAGAATAATTATCATTGGCAAATTTCATTTGCTGGCATTTGTGAAAGGCTATAATTCCCCATAGTAAGCAGTTTTACTAATTTATTTTGTAAAGGCCAGCATCATTCTAAATAAGCTCCTTCATCCAAAGGTAGTCTGAATATGCAAGTGAATAACAATGGACCATGCAAAGCACAGCGTTTCATGGAGACAGTGAGCACTGGATGTATCTCTAACAAAGACCAATCGCGTATAAACTGTCTTCAAGTGGGAAGAGGGAAGGGTATAGCCCATAGAGCACATCTTAGAATGAAGAGAAATCTAGGCTAAGAAAGGGCATGCCCGAGAGCAAGATGGGGCTTCTCAGGCGTCTTTGCTAGACACGTAGCCGTGCTGTTGTTAGCTTATCCCCATCTTGACCGTCGTGACTTTAGTGGCCTTTTTTTAAGTCTCTGATTGGCCCTGGTTTGCCACAAAGTCTACCAAAACTATCATTTATGATGCTTTTGGGGGTGGTCGGCTGAGGAATGTTTTTCTTTGGGAGATTCTTTCTTCATTTGTTTTTATTTTTGGCTGAAGAACGGGCTACTGCTGCTTGCCTTGCCGCCTTTGTGTGCTGTTTACATGTGGGTTCTACGAATGAAGCTGTGCCATATCTGATTTGTCTTTCATTGCAAGTGCCCATTTAAAAACATCTAGCCACAAGAGTGTTTAAAACACCAGGCCAATGTGTCGACCGAGTATTAGAGAACCAAAGGAAACAGTCTCATTTTTTCAAAATAGTAATAGCATTACAGATACTGATGTCCTAGTTTAAGGTACAGATGCATGTACGAAGGCCTTAAAGTTTCTCCCAAGCATTTTTTTAACCGTTCTTCCTGAGACATAAATTTACTTGGATGAATGAAGAGAATAATATGGAAACAGAGCACTCGCAATTAACTGATCTTATCAGCATTGGATTCTACATGTTTTTAGTTTGCATGTTGCAGGTCATTGGGGTCTAATCAAATATGATCATGCAAGTAACTATAATATTTATTGTCTGCTCTAGTTAGGAACCAGAAGCTGGACTCGTCTGCTGGGTAGAACCTCTATTCCTGCTGGTTCTGTGGGCAGTGCAGAGCTTGTCTTTCTGGGTTTTCAAAGCAAGGGTAACGTGCCCTGCAGATGTCCGTGTGTCTGTGCACCTTCCCGGCCTGTGGCCACCTACAGCTCCTGTTTCCTTATCAACACTCATTTTTAATGGTCTTAAAGTTTAATGAATTTCTGGGTTTTGGTGGATCAAAGCACTGATACAAGTCTAATGTACTAACTCTTGAGCTATTTGCATTTCAACAGGTGACAAATTCATCACAGAGATGGTGGTGACATTACTGAGTTCATCTTGTGGTAAAGTGTATGCAAGGCCAGGCCTGATTACTTGACAGAATTGCAAAACAGAATGAAGAGAATCTGAAAACCAGAGATAGTTTATTAATAGGTGTGGATTTAGGATGTCATATATAAGGTGACAATGAAGACAGTATGTTGAATCTCAGACTCTTCTCCGTTTATAAATGTTATTTTCAGGCTTTATTCTATGAAAAAATGCTTTCATTTCAGCTAGCGTAATCTTTATATGACGTCTTTTCACTGTTTGGGGGACCAGGGGGACCTCAGGTATCAAACACAGGACCCCACTCATACATGTGGGTCAGTTTCTACGCCTCAGTTGCATTCTCAGCCCCTGTCTTTTTTTTTTTTTAATTGAATCACTGTGAAATACAGTCACAGAGTTGCTCATGGTTGGGTTTCAGTGATACAGTGATAGGGTGTTCCAAAACCTGTCCCTTCGCCAGTGCACATTTCCCACCTCCAGTGTCCTGTTTCCTTCCTCCACTGCCCCTGTCCTCCACCTCCACCCTGCCTCTTTTTTCTCTTTTGGAAAGCCCCCCCTCTCTCCCTCCCTCCTCCCTCCCTCCTCCCTCCCCCTCTCCTTCTGACAGCCCCTGTCTTTATTATTTTTTTTTCTTTTTGGGTTACACTCGGCAATGCTCAGGGGTTACTCCTGGCTCTCACTCAGGAATTACTCCTGGCGGTGCTTGAGGGACCATATGGGATTCCGGGATTGAACCTGGGTCAGCTGCATGCAAGGCAAACGCCCCTACCCGCTGAACTATTTGCTCTGGCCCCCAGCCCCTGTCTCTAAAGCTAAAGATTTATTACTGCTTTCTTCATAAATTGTTCACCAAAGTCTTCATGCTTTACAGATCATTTCATTATGAAACCAGATAGAAAAACTTGTATAAGAAAATGGCTTAGGGGCTGGAGCAATAGCACAGCGCGTATGGCATTTGCCTTGCACACGACCAACCTGGGTTCGATCCCTGGCATCCCATATGATTCCCCGAGCACCGCCAGAAGTAATTCCTGAGTGCAGAGCCAGGAATAACCCCTGAGCATTCATTGGGTGTGATTCAAAAAGCCCCCCCCCCCAAATAAAAAAAGGTTTAGGAGGCGGCCAGTGCAATAGTACAGTAGGTAGGGCCTTGCATGTGACCCTGTATGACCGTATATGGACCCATAAGCCAGAAGTAACCTTTGAGCCTTGCGGGGTGTAACCCAAAAGAAAAAAGTTTAGGGTCCAGAAATACAAACACGGTACAGGGGTTAAGGCCCTTGCCTTGCATGACGTTGACCCCAGTTTGAACACCACATGATTGCCCGAGCCAATCTGGGAGTGGCTCCTGAGCACTGCTGGATGTGGCCCCCAAACCAACAACAATAATAGTAATATAATGGGTCAGGGATGTGGCTCAGTGATAATATGTTGGATTCCCAGCATTACCCAAAAACAGAAAGAAAGAATTTCATAGCATTTTATTAAAGAGGTAATTAGTGTTTATTTTATAAAGTTTAGAAAATCCAGAAAAACAAACTAAGAAATGATTTGTAATCCTATCATTATGAATCTTTTAGCATGCTTCAAGGTCTTTCCATATAGATAAATATACATATGAAATTTGTTTTGGGGCCTCATCTTGTGGTGCTCAAGTTTACTCCTGGCTTTGCACTCAGGGATCCCTCCTGAGGCTCGGGGGCCATATGCAAATTAAGTACCTTCCCTGCTATGCTGTTTGTGCTCTGGTCCTGGAAATTACCACTTATAAGTAAATAATAATGAAACCCCTTACAAGAAGAGGATTTGCTTTTCAGTTAGTTTTGTTGTTGTTGTTGTTGTCTTTTTGGGTTATACCCAGAGATACTGGGGGCTGCTCCTGGCTCTGCACTCAGAAACCAGAAACTACTCCTGGAAGTGCTGGGTGTGTGTGTGTGTGGGCGGGGGTGTTGTGGTGACCATATGGGATGCCGGGTATTGAACCCGTGTTGGCTGCGTGCAAGGCACATGCCCTACCCACTGTACTGTTGCTCCGGGCCCCAAATTAGCATGTCTTACATCTTCCTCATTCTATAATCTAATCATGGTCTTGAGATCAAAGCGTTTCTGTAAAAATCTCAAGGCATGGGGCTCGAGACAGTACAGGCCCTGGCCGCCCCTCCAGCACCACCAGGAGGGCAGTCCTGGTTATTTGGTCACAGCAAGACCTAACAACGCGGCATCCTCAGGCATCCCCGTTCACTGCACATGCAGACACACCGTTCCCTGTCCCTCACGCCGCAGCCAAAGAAAGAAACCACATGGCAAGGTTGTCTGTGATGTTTTTCACCTCAGTCCTTATCTGCCTCCTGGGATTTAAATCCATAAAAGAATCGAGTTATAAGCAACAGTAGGTTATTTTCTTCTCACAGAGAAATGACTTGTTTTTCTATTGGTACCCAAAGGTCAAATTGGTCTTCACTAAGCAGTAAGTGACCGAATAAAAAAAATTTACTGTGTTGGCCCTCTGGGAAAAGATTATATGACTTTTACGTCTGTGGCAGAATCATCTTCCTTCCTCCCTCCCATCCTTCCTTCCTCCCCCCCTCCCTCCTCCCCTCCTCCTTTTCCCCTCCCCTCTGCTTTCCTCTCCCTCTCCCTCCTTCCCCTGCCTCCTTCCCCAGTTTGTTTGTGGGTCACTTCTGACTGTGCTCAAGGGACCATACTGTGCCTGGGATTGAACCCAGGCCTGCTGGATGCCAAGCCTACACCTCCAGCCCTTTGAGCCGTCTCGCTGGCTCATGTAGCATAATACTCTCAAAGATTGTCAGGCTCCATTTTCCTTGTGGTACTTATAGGATAAGATAGTCTGTGAGCATAACTCTGGTTCTTTTATTTACATCTCTAAATATGTAAACCCCTCACTTAAAAAAAAAATAGCCTGGAAAGAAAGAGATTCTGTATTGCGTTGAAGGGAGCGGCAGAAGAGTACCTGTGGAAGGCTCGGCCTGCTCCTACGGCATTCTCGAATCTCTTAGTACCAGGAGGGATCGTTTCTAATTCAGAGCACATAAATATACAGGCTTTGATAATTCTGAGTCATAATCTCTGAAAAGTGGTTGTGATAACCACTTAGCAGGAGTCCTTGACTCTCTTCTTCCCCCCCCCCCCCCCATTTTTATTGAGGCACTATGATCTCATTGGCTTTTAAATGGAGTTGAAAATCTTCAGTCATATAGTGCTGCTGCATCTTCCTTCTTACATACCTGAAGCAAACTAGATCATACAGCTAGTGCTTGATCCAGCCGGCTGGTCTCTCTGCTGTAGTATCTGCTCATAGAAGCAACATCTGAATCACTTTAAGTCTCCATTTTTATGGCATTCTGGTTGACTCAGATACAGCATATAATTAATTATTCGGATTCTAAGATGATCCTTTAAATATTACCAGGCCTGTTTGGTACATGTAATTGTGAAGATTCATAATTCAGTGGCCATCATCAGTTAAAATTCATCTTTGATGTAATATGCCAAAATTTTGACTGATTTATGAGAGACTTTTTTTTTTTTTGCTTTTTTTGGGGGTCACACCCAGCAATGCTCAGGGGTTACTCCTGGCTTTTTGCTCGGGAATTACTTCTGCGGTGCTCAGGGGACCATATGGGATGCCGGAGATCGAACCTGGGTTGGCTGCGTGCAAGGCAAATGCCCTACCCGCTGGACTATTTCTCCAGCCCAGATTTATGAGAGATTTTGTAACCTTTTTGCCACAATCTTTTCTTCTGGATTCCCAGTCCTACTCTTACATTTAATATGTAGTACCAGCCACAAAAATTTAAATCTGCTATGAGGACTTTGAACAATCATTGTGCTTGTCAAAATTGTAGTCAGTTTTGATGTCTTTAAACCTGTGTCTTTTGGTTCTGCTTGTTAATCATGGGAGATCTGGGCTCTTGAACCAGAGTACACTTCAGTATCAACCAGCTCTGTCGCTTACTTGCTCTAACTTGCTTAACCTTCTCTTTCTGTCTATACCAAAGAAGTGGCTTTCATAGTGAGATTGTGAAAAATAAAGGAGAAAACTTGCTATTGTAACATAGTACATGGTGAAGATGCAAGAATATTAGTTTTTCCCTGATTTACCTGAGCTAGAGCATAAAATGATGTATTAATTAATGGGTTTGGGCAAGTGAATGACTTTTTTTTTGTTCTTTCTGAGTGTGCCTCATCAAATTTCAAATAGAAGCAAAACAGAAGTTCTCAGTTCATTTGAACCAGTGACTCCTGGTGACTTCTAAATTGGTGACTACTAGTTTAATAAAACTTATACATGCTTTCATGTGTCTGTGAGGTACAGCATTAAGGAACATTCTAAGTCCTTTATCCCTCAAGGTGCTTATAGTAGACTGGGAAAAACATATCTGAGCAGCAGGAAGAGCCCGCTTGGGGAACAAAAGGAGCAGCACCAGGGGGAGTCTTCCAGAAGTATTGACATGTGAGCTAAGCCTGGACTTCTGGACAGAAGGAACAGAAGCTCTACTGACAGTATTTACAAAGATACAAACACAAAGGCAAGCATACTCTAGGAGTTGCCAGCGATTTTGGTTTAATGGAGATATAGCAGGGCAGAACTGTAGAGAGACGTTGGAGTAATAAATACCTAAGCATTTAATCAGAATAGTGGATGTATTTAAAGGTTTGAGGGAAGAAAAAAGGAAAGAATAAAACTTGTTTAAGGACTGTAAGTTACATGAGGCATTATAGGGTCAGAAAGAGGGACTGGAGGGAAAATACAGGGGTCAAGGCACTTGCTTGGCATTGTACTTGTCAAAGGACAAGTACAATGTGGTTTTATCCCTGGGTCCCCTGAGTACCTTTAGTAGTGACCCTTGAGCACAGAGCCAAGAGTAACTCGTAAACACCAGCAGGTATGACCCCAAAGCAGACAAGTCAGAATGAAAATAGTAACTGCAGGGGCCGGAGTGATAATACAGCATGTAGGGCATTTGCCTTGCAGGCGGCCAAACTGAGTTCTATCCCCCCGGCATCCCATATGTTCTCCTGATCACTGCCAGGAGTAATTCCCTGAGTGCATAGCCAGGAGTAACCCCTGAGCAATGCTGGGTGTGACCCAAAAAGCCAAAAAAAGAAGCTGGAGAGTGCAAGGAGAAGCAATTATAAGGGAGATAGTAGAGAGGTATAAAGCATTGAGTGGATGATCAGGTCACACCCAACGAAGCTCAGGGGTTACTCCTGACTCTGCTCAGGTGGAACTCCTCCTCCTGGCGGAGCTCGGGGGATCATATGGGATGCCGGGATAGAACCCGGTCAGCGCGACAAGGCAAATGCCTTACCCTCTATCACACTAGTGATAGTGTGCTATCACTCCGGCCCCGATGGCGGTGTCGTTTGGACGGATGATTGTGCCATTTCCAAGGTCATGGAAATGACACCGGCGCATGGGGTGTCAGGTTCAGGCAACAACAGAGGTGTGCTTAGTTGGAGGCATGTCTCATTCCTTATGCCTGGGAGCATGTCCACTGAGCTGCTGGCTGTGTTGTCCGAGAGGTCTGGACACCAAAGCCAGTTTGGTTGATTTTGCTGTATGTGAGAGTGCAGCGCTGACTCCTGGCCCAGCCCAGAACTGTTTCTGGTTTCCATGACCTGCACTCTTAGGTGGTCAGTAAACATTGTGGCATTGCCATTGCTGTGGCTCCAGCTTTTGCTCTTGTTTTCCTCTGTAATGCTTTGTAAAATTGGATTGATCTTTCTAATTACTCAACAGTAGACTGGCTTAGGTGGGCCTGGCTTAGCCATGTTTAATTCACAAAGGGTTTCTTGATGACAGACCATCATTTACCATTTGAGCAATAGGCATTCACTTGATCTCCTGTGGCATTTTCCAGGTGTTTAGTCACCCTTTTTAGTTGTGACAAAATTATTTGGAAAACCATGGATTTCTTCTGTAGTTGAATAGGTTGAGTTGCTCTTCAGGGGCCGGAGTGATAGTCCAGCGGGTAGAGTGTTTGCCTTGCACACGGTCGGCCTGTGCCAGCCCAGGTTCAATCCCCAGCATCCCATATGGTCCCCTGAGCACCGCCAGGAGTAATTCCTGAGTGCAGAGCCAGGAGTAACCCCTGAGCATTGCCGGATATGACCAAAAAAAAAAAAAAAAAAAAAAAAAAAAAGAGTTGCTCTTCAGTGCTGGAGCTAGCAGAAAATGCTTTGAGAAAGACTGTGCTTGTTAACAGCTGATCTATTTAACTAATCTAAGTAATTTTGCATTAGTTTTGGAACCATATTAATGGTGCTTATGTGATACTCCCTGCTCTGTGCTTGAGTGTTGCTTCTGGTAGTGCTCAGGGGGACATGCGGTGCCAAGGATCGAACCTGGGGCTCCTGTCTGAATTCATGCACTCCAGCCCATTGAGCTATCTTCCCCAGCTTCGCTTGATCTGTTTTTCAACAGTTCTATAACAGTTTAATTCAAAAGATAAGGTGAAATTAAGTGCTCTTGAAAATTGCATAGAACGTTGGCAATATAACAACAGATCCCACGAGTATCCCTTAATCTGTGGCATATTGTAGATTCTCAGAAAAGGGTTGGTTAAATTAAGTCAATCTATATGTGGCTTAAGAGTTTGCAGGATGTTTTTGTGTATGTTGTATTTGCTCTTAGCTCCATATGAGTTAAGCGATGTATTGATTTCATTTTAAGTAGGAGAAATTTCATATATCCTTGTGAGAGGTATGTATCTGCAACAGAGAGATAGTCCCTGTTGATCTAATCTTCTATACTACGTCCTGAGTAATATTCATGACTGGTCCATGAAAGACCTGCTGATTCTGAATTCAAGCTGTTCTACTGTGAGGTGCTTTTGAGTAAATGTTCACAGATGACTTTAAGGTCAGCCTGAAGTTACTTAAGTGCAGTGTGTCCTTTCTTACCTTGGTAGAGCACTCATTTATGTTTATCACAGTGGACACTAATCTACACGTATAGAGCAGCAGTGATATTTTTCAGGTTTTGAGTAAAGCAGTATTTGAGTACCAAAATGTGTGAGTGGACTAGAAAGATAATAGTGGGTAGGGCACGAGCCTTGCTACGGTCATCCCAGGTTCAATCTCTGGCACCACTTGGGGTTCTCTGAGCCCCACTAGGAGTGATCCCTGAGCACAGAGCAGGAGTAAATCCTAACGGCTTTGCCCCCACCCCCAAAAAAAGAAACAAAACCAAAAAAGCGGGCTGGAGCAATAGTACAGCAGGGAAGGCATTTTCCCTTGCACATGGCTGACATGGATTTGATCCCCGCCATCCTATATGGTCCCCAGAGCACCACCAACAATAATTCCTGAGTTCAGAGCCAGGAGTAACCCCTGAGCATCACCAGGTTTGACCCAAAAAAAGGCAAAAAAAGGGTGGGGGAAGAAGTGTAGGCAAGCATTTATTTACTCCAGGCTCACCTTTTCAAAAGAGTTCCTTTTTTTTTTTATTTTATTTATTTTTTTTGCTTTTTTGGGTTACACCTGGCAATGCTCAAGAGTTACTCCTGGCTCTGCACGCTCAGGAATTACTCCTGGCGGTGCTCGGGGACCATATGGGATGCCGGGATCAAACCCAGGCCAGCACAGGCCAGCCGCGTGCAAGGCAAACGCCCTACCCACTGGGCTATCGCCACGGACCCAAGGGTTCCTTTTGTTATTAAGTTCCTATATGGTAAGTTGTTCCTAACGAAATTTCAGCTTCCGGGGAGCACGCGTAGGTGTCACTTTCCCTGAGATCTGAGTTCTGTCAGAGGGATCATCTTCTCAGACTGTCTTTCCCAGGAGCACGATTTCCTTCTCTTCTGCCCACAGCTCCTTCCTTCCTTCCTTTAAGCTTTGAAATAGCTGCATCGGCTGTGAAGTCACCTCCTCATCTGTGATCTGCTCTGCTCACCCGTGTTCTCTGAGGAGTGCTCCTTTCAGGGCTGTCTTTCCCATGGTAGGAGAGGTTTAGCCCAGGAGAGAACTCCATGTTTCCAGGATCTAGCCCTCTCAGTAATGAGAGATGTGTTATTATCCATGAAGAAATACTTCTAACTGCTTGTTCATTTATATTCTATTTACAAATAAATGTGCCACGATTTTTTTTCATATTCTCTTTGTTGCCAGGGCAGTGACTGGAGTAAGTCTGTTTAGGATAGACTCAGCTCTGGATCCCAGACAACCAAAGTCTAGGTTCTAGCTTCCTTTTCGAAGCCAGTATGATGATACATATTGCCAGAGGATAGAAGGTATTTTCCAGTCTGATCGAGGTCTTTAGCATGTTTTGATTCATTCATGGTAAGCTTGTGATAAGTTAGGGATTTAGGAAGATAACTCCTTTAAGAATAGGGTACTTGGGGCCAGAGCTATCGCACAGCGGGTAGGTTGTTTGCCTTGCACACGGCCGACCTGGGTTCGATCCCCGGCATCCCATATGGTCCCCCAAGCACCATCAGGAGTAATTCCTGAGTGCAAAATCAGGAGTAACCCCTGAGCATTACCAGGTGTGTGTGACCCAAAAAGGAAATAAAAAGAATAGGGTACCTGTGGAACAGGAAAGAATACAGGAACACGACATACTTGCTCCATGGGACACATGGGAATTACTTCCTCAGGTTACCACATAATTGAAATACGGCTGGGCCAGAGCAGTGGTACAGGTAGCAAGGCCTTACATGCGGCCAGTTGCAGTTCAAATCCCTGGTACCATATATGGTCCCCTGAACACAAAGCCAGGGGGACCATAATCCCTGCCGTGTGTGACCCTTTAAATATGGCCAGAAAGAAGTTGAGACTTCTTAAGGTGCTGACTTAGTGAACAGCAGTTCTTTCTTTTGACCATCTCAGGTGTTAAGATTATTATTAAAAATGAGGGGCCGGAGCGATAGCCCAGCGGGTAGGGCGCTTTGCCTTGCATCGCGGCCGGCCTGTGCCGACCTGGGTTCGATCCCCGCATCCCATATGGTCCCCAAAGCACCGCCAGGAGTGATTCCTGAGTGTAGAGCCAGGAGTAACCCCTGAGCATTGCTGGGTGTGACCCAAAAAGCAAAAAAAAAAAATGAGTATAAGTAGCTTAGTATGAGTATGAGTAGCTTAGTGGTAGGGGCAAAGACTCCGGTTTGATTCCCCAGACACCCAAAAGATAGACAGGCAGACAGGTAGGGAGGGAGGGAGATCTATGAGCTCTTTCAAATCACTACTGATTCTCAGAGTTCACCGTATTCACCACTTAATTCTAATCTTACGCTTGTATGTGTTCGTTCATTTGTAGACTATAAATATCATTCGCACAGAGGTGGTGGCTGCCGTGACAAAGGGGCCATCTTCCAGCCCTGACTCTGAACGGGAGGGCGCCCAGCATTCAGTAATTCCTAGTAAGAGCCAATTGAGCACCCCATCGGAGTCTCCACAAAGCTCTGACTTTGGTTTCGTCTCCATAAGCAGCCAGGGAGACAGAAGAGAATGAGCCAGGGGGCAGCTGGCTTCTGTGATGTTAAGGACCTGCCAAGAGGCCCAAGCGGGAGTGCTCAGGGGTGGAGGAGCGGGCCAGTGCCTTAAAGTGCTCGGTGACACCAGCTTCCTCCCAGCTGCAACTCGGTGAACAAAAGGCAGAGAGTAGTGAAGACCGTATTTTGCCAGGAGAGCCACTTGGAAAACAGAACGGATCATTTCTTGGGTCTGGTGTGGGGACCAGTTCCCCACCCTCATTCGAGGTTTCCAGGTAGTAACTGCCACAGTGCTGGGGTCTGATGACTCGCTCTGGGAGAGGGCCGGCTTTTGTTCTGCGGAGAAGGTGCTGGTGCTGGTGGTGAGGGCAGTTGCCTCTCTGCTTTTTATCAGAAGCACAGAATTAAACGAAAGCCCTGTGTATTCAGAGGCATTACCTCCATAGTTTCCCCCTCCTTGGTGATTTAGCAGAACTCCCAGGAGCAAGCTCCATCCGGTCCCCTCTGTGACGTGGATGTGGGCACATTCCTTCCCCAGCTCAGGGCTGGGCTGCTGTGAAGAGGGAGAGTTTCTGGAGACGGTCCCTGAGGAGGACCCTTCACTCAGAAAATCCAACAGTATTAAATAAAAGGGGCAGCTGATTTTCCTGAACTCAAGCCCCACAGACTGATTTGTGTATTGTAGCTGCTCTATGAAGGGCGCCCCAGTCTTACCCTGCCCCGGGCCTCCCAGGACCGCCGGCTCTCTCCTCTGCTCAGGCGGAGGCTGCTCAGCTCAACAATCACATGCTAGTTTGAGGATCGGGAACTGATAGACAAAAGAAATCTTTGCTATTCCTCTAATGGTTATTCTTCTGAAATTCTAAGATTGATCCATCCGGTGGTGGTAAAAGCTGATTATTTTCTTCCCAGTTTTCCAAATGCCGTTTCTTCTCAGTAGCTCTGAAATAAACATCTGACATTGATTTGAAAGAAGTTAATGATAGCCCAGCGGGGTAGGGCTCATGCCGGCCTGGGTTCGATCCCCAGCATCCCATATGGTCCCCAAGCACCGCCAGGAGTAATTCCTGAGTGCAGAGCCAGGAGTAGCCCCTGAGCATTGCCGGGTGTGACCAAAAAAGCAAAAAAAAAAAAAAGAAAGAAAGAAAGAAGTTAATGAATTCTGGGAAATATATCTTAATGCCTCTACTGTTTCATGTACGGTTTGTACTTTGCAGAGGGAAAATGTGGCTGATTTTCTTAATTATAATAGTACAGTGTGAAGGACAAACAAAAGGGAGTGCTATTTGGCAAATAGTTTTTCTGTTGAATTCTGAAGGTCAGCCCAAAGATGGGGCACCTCACCAGCCACAACTGTCGGCGCGCACCGAGGTCCCTTACGCACGTGAAGGTGATTACAGTAATGCTGCTCGTTAATATTCCTCATGGTTGACACGTCGCGTGTCTGAGCTATTCCACAGTGGCATATTCCAGAGCTGCTCTGAAGAGTGTCCAAGTCTCAGGGAGACTGAGCTCACCTTTGATTGCTTAGGGCGATCACTTTGCTCAAATCAATGTCAGAAGATGAGTTCCCAGCAGCTCGGAAGTCCCCGGTGACCGTGTCTCTACTGCTTGCAGCCTCCCCTGGTGAAGACTCAGACTGTCACCATCTCGACCCTGCCAATGCTGTGAAAAGTGAGATCCCAACCAAAGATGTCCCTATTGTCCACACTGAGACCAAGACCATCACTTACGAAGCTGCCCAGGTAGGACATGGTTTGATGCTACAGAACGGACAACTAGAGTCATGTGACAAAATGGAATTAATCGCCTTCTTTCTACAGGGTTCAAATAATGCTAGAAAGTAAGTCTAGGGGCCGGAGCAATAGCCCAGAGGGT
>JAJIBD010011594.1:0-26671 GCA_021461705.1 Cryptotis parvus | reverse complement strand
CAGGATTAATTCCTGAGCTCTGTGACCCCTGAGGTTGCTGGGTGTGACCCAAAATGGAAAAATATAAAAAGATCAGCTAAGATCTGGGGAAATAGCTTAAAGGGCTTGAATGTATACTTTGCATAACAGAGCCCAGGTTAATCCCTGGCACTGCATAGTCCCTTTAGGACCTACCCCCTCCCTCAATCAGATATACATCAAGAATATTATCCAGCATGGAAGGTTTGAAATAGGAAATCAGTGTATATAGTCAAAAATGTAATAAAACCAATTTAGACCCCTGGTATGTTTTCTTTCCCCTCGATCTTTTCTTATTTTATTTTTATTTTTTTGGGTCACACCCAGTGACACTCGGTTGCTCCTGGCTCTTCCCCAGGAATTGGTCCTGGCAGTGCCCAGGGGACCTTATAGGATTCTGGGAATCAAACGGGGTTGAACCTGGGTCGGCTGCCTGCAAGGCAAATGCCCTATCAGCTGTGCTATCTCTCTGGCTGACCCCTGGTTTTTTTTTTTTTTAATTTTTATTTTTTATTATACCACCGTGAGACATACAATTACAAAGGTGTTCATAATTGGTTCTTGGTAGTACAGTATACCAGCACCCATCCCTCCACCAGTGCCCCATTTCCACCACCAATGTACCCCCACCCCCCCCACCCCCAGGCTGCCTCAATAGCAGGTACCCCATTTCCTCTCTTTCTCTCTCTGTCTCTGCATCTCTCTCCCTCTTCTTTTACACATTGTGGCTAGCCCTGCAGATATTTAGAGTTTATCACTTAAGTCTCTTTGTGTATATTCAATGGTGAGTTTTAATCTGCCATTACCATTTCCCACATTTAGTAAAACACTGGTATCTATTTATATCCTATTAATGAATGCAGTCATTCTATATCTGTCCTTTTCCTTCTGACTAATTTCACTCAGCATGATAGTCTCCGTGTCCATCCATTTGCAGGTAAATTTCATAGTTTCATCTTTTCTGACAGCTGCATAGTATTCCATAGTGTAGATGAACCACAGTTTCTTTAGCCAGTCCTCTGTTCTCGGGCATTTAGGTTGTTTCCAGATTCTAGCTATAGTGAATAGTGCAGAGATGAATAAAGAAGTACAGATAGTGTTTCTGCTATGTGTTTTTCGGTCTCTTGGGTACATTCCCAGGAGTGCTGTTGCTGGATCAAATGGGAGCTCAATGTCTAATTTTCGGAGGAATTGCCCATATTGTTTTCCAAAAGGGCTGAACCAGCCGGCACTCCCACCGACAGCGGATGAGAGTCCCTTTTTCCCCACATCCACGCCAGCACCGGTTGTTCTTGCTGTTTTGGATGTGTGCCAGTCTGTGGTGTGAGATGGTACTTCATTGTTGTTTTGATTTGCATCTCCCTGATGATTAAAGATGAAGAGCACTTTTTTATATGCCTTTTTGGCCATTCGAATTTCTTCTTTTTGGAAGTTTCTGTTCATTTCTTCTCCCCCATTTTTTGATGGGGTTGGGACCCCTGTTTTTTTTCCCAAGTTTCATTCTTTTAATCAGCTTTGTGTATTTGGGCAGATCTCACACATCTCACTCATTCCAAAGCAAGCGCTCTACCACTGAGCTACATTTCCAGTCTTATGTCTTAGTATTTAGCTTTGTCTTACTATTGTCATGTTAGTGCTAAGCTCTATGATGTTTCTGATAGTATATACTTTTTAGAATTCTGCATTTTTAAATACAACTCCACTTAATGCAAAAATCTACGGTATAAAATTGTGCACTATTTTCTTTTGAGAAAGATGTTCCTTGAGACTGGTTTTCATGCCCCTCCCCAAAACAAGGTAAATGGTATATTAAAAACCCTTTTGATGCTATCTCAGCAATGGTATAGATGTAACTTTCCTATTTTATTTCCTTCAGCACCATGGATCGGGATAAAGTGGGCATCCCTACAGATGGTGATTCACATGCAATCACGTATCCACCTGCAATTGTTGTTTATATAATTGATCCTTTCACATATGAAAATAAAGATGAGAGCACTAATTCATCTAATGTATGGACTTTGGGGCTACTTCGTTGCTTTTTGGAAATGGTTCAGACTCTTCCTCCTCATATCAAGAGTACTGTTTCTGTACAGGTAAGAATAAGAGATATAGGGGCCAGAGCGATAGCCCAGCGGGTAGGGCGTTTGCCTTGCCCGCGGCCGGCCTCTGCCGGCCCGGGTTCGATCCCCCGGCATCCCATATGGTCCCCCGAGCACCGCCAGGAGTAATTCCTGAGTGCAGAGCCATGAGTAACCCCTGAGCATCGCCGGTGTGACCCAAAAAAGCAAAAAAAAAAAAAAAAAAAAAAAAAGAATAAGAGATATAAGTTAATTTATATAGACGAGTTTGCTATTTGAAACAGAAGTTTCAGATACAGTATTTTGTATTAAAATTGATTCCTAAAATCCAGGTTATATTGTATTGATTGTGCTTGTGATATTGTATAGAAATATGAGCCTATAAGCGGGTAGGGCGTTTGCCTTTTGCACGCCGGCCCTATGCCGACCCAGGTTCTATCCCTGGCATCCCATATGGTCCCCGAGCACCGCCAGGAATAATTCCAGAGTGCAAAGCCAGGAGTAACTCCTGAGCATCGTTGGAGTGTGACCCAAAAAAAAAAAAAAAAAAAAGAAATATTAGCCTATACAAGAGATTAACTCTATAATCATATCACAGAAACATGGCAAATAAAAACAATTTTCATGAAGGTGCCAGAGTGATAACAGCAGTTAGAGCATTTGCCTTGCATGCATCTGGCCCAGGTTTGCTCCACTGTATGCCATATGGTGCCCTGTGCTCGCCAGAAGTAATTCCTGACTGCTAAGCCAAGAGTAACCCCTGAGCATCGATGGATGTGATCCAAAAGGGGAAAAAAGTTTGCATTAAATACATTATTTTTTATGGCTGTTCTTCGCCAACAATAAGACCAAGATGACTGCCCTCCAATGAACGTCCTGATGAATCTATCACCTCTTCCAGGAAGACAATGGAGAAGATTATCCATGACTTCTACTCAGATCTCTTTGATAGCCACATCCACTTGCCCACATACCAAATTCCGCAGGATGGTTATGTTGTTCCCAACGTTCTCCCTTCTGAAATCCAACATGCCATTTCGTCAGTAAAGAAGGGAACAGCACCAGGCCCAGACAAAGTCAGACCTGAACATCTGAAGAATCAGCCTTTAATACTCATCAATACACTGGCCTGGCTCTTCACACGCTACCTGTCTGAATGCAAGATGCCCTCCCAATGGAAAACCAGCAGGACAGTTCTACTGTTCAAGAAGGGAGACATTCACGACATTGGCAACTATCGCCCCATCTGCCTGTTGTCTGTCATCTACAAGCTGTTCACTCGAGTCATCCTGAACAGGATTGGCAGAACATTAGATGAAGGGCAATCTTGCGAACAAGCAGGCTTCCGGAAAGGATTCAGCACAATCGATAATATTCCCACGATAACCAAGCTCATTGATGTTTGTATGCCACTCTGTCTCACGTTCATTGATTTACAGAAAGCCTTTGATTCTGTGGAAACTGAAGCAGTCATCGAAGCCCTAGTCAAACAGGGCGTTCAAACCCAATACATGAAGATCCTTCGTGAGCTGTATTAAGGATTCACCATCAGGATCTCACCGTTCTACAAAAGAAGTGATCATCAATGTCAAAAGAGGGGTTCATCAGGGTGATACCATTTCACCAAAACTCTTCAGCGCCACCCTCTAGAACATCATGCGACAATTAGAATGGGAAGGAATGGGAGTGAAGATAGACGGTCGGCAACTACACCACCTCCGCTTCGCTGATGACATCATTCTAATAACACCAAACATTAGCCAAGTGGCACAAATGTTGGCTGACTTCGACCGAGAATGTCGAAAGATAGGTCTACAGCTGAATCTCAGCAAAACTATGTTCATGAAAAATGAACTAGTTCCAGAGGCCCCATTCACTCTCAATGGAACAAACATCTCTGAATGCAGCAGTTATATGAACCTAGGTTGAGAACTCAGCATGATGAATGACCTTAAACCTGAGCTGTGCAGGAGGAAAAGAGTGGCATGGAATGCCTTCAAAGGCATCGAAGAAATAAGCTAAAAAGACAAAGGATCTCCGGCTCTGGCACATCTCTTCAACTCCACTGTTCTCCCTGCATTAACATATGCCTCAGAGACCTGGGCCCTATGAAAACAGACACATTCGGGTCTCCAAAGAGGAATCGAAAGAGCTATGTTTGGAATATCACGCCTCACTCAAATGAAAGAAGGAATCCGGACCTCCGACCTCCGTCGCTGTTCTAGAGTCAGGGACGCTGTCTCGCTTTGCCAAGGCGTTGAAAATCAGATGGGCTGGACATGTAATGCGTTTTTGGAAATGACCACTGGACTAGAACCGTTACTGACTGGATCCCTCGGGATGTCAAAAGATCACGTGGCCGCCCACCTACAAGATAGTCAAACTTCTTTGTCAAAACCCTGAACGAATGGTTTGAGGTTCTTTGTATTCCTGAAGCAACCAGATGCCATTGGGCTACACTGGCATGTGATAGGGTCAAATGGAAATGTTACGGTGCCCGCTCGAGCAAATCGATGAACAACGGGATGTCGAGCGATCAAGTGACATTATTATTTTTTTTTTTTTATGTGGGAATAGTTGAGCTGTTAGGGTGCTTGCCTTGCATGTCGCTGACTGGAATCAATCCTTGGCATCCCATCTGAACCCCTGAGCTCCACCAGCACTAATTCCTGATTGCAGAGCCAGGAGTTAACCCTGAGCACTGCAGTGTGTAGGCTCCACATCCCGGCCCCAAATTTTTTTTCATATGTTTATATAAGCCTTTCTTTCAAGTGGAGTGAGGATACACATGTCCTGTGATGCTCAGGGACCCTGTTAAGTGCTGGAGATCAAAACTAGGTTAGCTACATGCAGGGCAAATGACTTACTGTACTATCACACTGGCTCATGCGCAATTCTAAGTAGAAAAAAAATACAGCATTGCACCAGAGTCAGGGTACAGCAAGTAGGGTGTTTGCCTTGCACACAACCAACCCAGTTTCAGTTCCTGACTTCCCATATGGTCCATTGCGCCTGCACGGGTAATTCCTGGGTACAGTGCCAGGAGTAATCCCTGGGAATTGCCAGGTATGGCGTAAAAAATCAAAACCAAAAAATATAACAGAAACTTATATAAGCTTTAGTTTTAAATCATGTTAAGAGTAGGAATAGAAAGAAACAATAAGTTGTTTATATAGTAATTATTTCTTTTCCTTATAGATTACAGCAGGTTAATGAATTAGAATAATAATAATGATGAGGATGATGATAATGTGACTGTTGTATAGTGGATTTTTTTTTTTTTTTGTTTTCTGGGGGAGAATAATTTGGCCACACTGAGTGGTAGTTGGTAGGTACTCGATTGATGATTGAGGAATCATATGGTGTTGGGGATTAAATCAAGGTTAGCTGCATGCAAGGCAAGCACCCTTATCCCTATGCTAGTACTCAGGCTCTTAAGTAGAAAATTTCAAAGGTGATTACATGATATATTAGTCTATTTTACTATTTTATGAAAAACTAATAAGAAAACACATTACAATTCTTAAGTTTTGCAGTGAAAGTTTTTAGAGTAGTTTTAAGCCCTTGATTATTCTTGCTTTCTTGTTAGAAATTAATATTATACTTTTCCTATTCTTAGATTGTTCCTTGTCAATATCTGTTGCAACCTGTGAAGCATGAAGATAGACACATATATACCCAGCATTTAAAATCCTTAGCTTTCTCAGTCTTTACCCAGTGTCGGAGACCACTCCCATCATCAACCAATGTGAAAACGTTGACTGGCTTTGGTCCAGGTTTAGCCTTGAAACTGCTCTGAAAAGTCCTGATGTAAGTATGTTTTGTATGATTAAAGTTAATCTTGGATTATAGTTTTTTAATAACTGCAAAAGTAGTTTTTTAAAGCTCTCATTTCCAATAAACAATTTTCTATATTTGTATTATACCATGATACTTTAATTTTTTTATTCTACAGAGACCAGAGTGTATTAGACTTTATACACCTCCTTTTATTCTGGCTCCAGTGAAGGATAAACAGACAGAGCTAGGAGAAACATTCGGAGAAGCTGGGCAGAAGTATAATGTTCTTTTCGTGGGCTACTGTTTGTCACATGATCAAAGATGGATTCTTGCATCTTGTACAGATCTTTATGGAGAACTTTTAGAAACTTGTATCATTAACATCGATGTTCCAAATAGGTACTTGTATTTTCTTTCAGTAAAAGTATTTTCAAGATACGTATTTTATAAGTCCATTATAAAAAGTTTATTCATGAATTAAATAGAAAACTGGAATGTTATATAGTACAAAGTGTTATGGGACTGTGAGTACTTATTGCTTTTTGTAGTGAATACATTATATAAGTGAATTAAAAATAATTTTGGTTAATCTCTCGTACTGATCAAGTACAGTAAAGTTCCTAAATGTTATGTCATAAAGCATGCTCCCAAAAAAGCCTGGGTGTAAACTCCCCAGAAAACCAAAAAAGAAAATTGAAGCAAAGTACTAATAGACATCTGCAATTTATTTATTTATTTATTTATGTATTTATTTACTTACTTATTTACTTATTCATTCATTTATTAATTCATTTATTTGTTTGCTTGGGGGGGTGGTCACACCGGCAATGCTCAGGGTTTCTCCTGGCTCTGGACTCAGGAATTACTCCTGGCGGTGCTCGAGACCATATGGGATGCCGGGATCGAACCTGGGCCGGCATGGGCCGGCTGCGTGCAAGGCAAACACCCTATCTGTTGGACTATCACTCCGGCCCTGTGGGTCACTCTTGAGAATAGAAAAGGAATAGCCCCTCAGCATCATTGGATATACCCAATAGGGTGGTTGTACTATTACTGAACCTGGGACCAATGGGATCCATGCGGTCATAACTGGATTGTTTCCTTGGGGGCCAAAGCATTAGTACAGCAGTTACAGTGTTTGCCTTGTATGTGACCAACTCAAGTTCCTGGGTACAGCACCAGAAGTAACCCCTGAGCATCACCGGTGTGACCCAAAAAGCAAAAACAAAACCAAACCTGTGGGACCAGAATGATAGTACAGTGGGGAGGGTGTTTGCCTTGCACATAGCCTACTGTGGCACCCCATATGGCCCCAAGCACCGCTAGGAGTAATTCCTGAGTGCAGAGCCAGATGTAACTCCTGAGCATCACCAGCTGTCTTGTCCCTGATGGCAAGCCAGAGTTTGAGAGACTTCGGTTCAAATCCTAATTCTGGGGTCTGGAGCGATAGCCCAGCGGGTAGGGCGTTTACCTTGACAGCAGTTGGCCCGTGCCGGCCCGGTTTGATCCCCGGCATCCCATGTGGTCCCCCGAGCACCGCCAGGAGTGGTTCCTGGTTGCAGAGCCAGGAGAAACCCTGAGCATTGCCGGGTGTGACCCAAAAAGCAAAAAAAAAAAAAATCCTAATTCTGCCTTTTACTGATCCTGAGAAAATTATTCTTGTAAGTTGAGCTACATTTTAATACTCGAATTTTTATCTGCTTTGTTAGGACATTAGGCAGTGAGGTATTGTAAATTGAGCACAGTGTTTGTACGTGTTACTCACTAATAGTAATTGTTGTTGGCTTAGTCACAGTGCTAATGCTAAATACTTGCTTAAGAAAGGAAATGCATGTTGAAAACAGTGATATTCTTCAATCTAAAGTAAAGATTAGTAATTACAATTCATGAACTAAATCTGGCCATGCCCGTTTAATTACTGTGTATGGTTGCTTTTATGCTTCAGCAACAGAATTGGATGTCCTTGATGTCTTGCAAGGCTTAAATATTGTTTTGTTCTTTTACGAAAATTCCAATTTGGGTTATAGAGTACTCTGTTGGCCAATTTAAATAACCTCGGGACAAGTGTTTACTTTTTAATATCTATTCAAAAATATAAGCTGGCATGCCACATCTTATATTTGCTTATTCCTGCCTAATTAGGGATATGTTGTGATACCTATCAAATGCAACAGCTAAAAGACCAGCTTTTCTTAGATTTGGTGGTATTTATACTAACTTTATTTCATATACTAGGGCTCGTCGGAAAAAAGGTTCTGCTAGGAGATTTGGTCTACAGAAACTTTGGGAGTGGTGCTTAGGACTGGTCCAAATGAGTTCATTGCCATGGAGAGTTGTAATTGGCCGTTTAGGAAGGATTGGTCATGGAGAACTAAAAGGTAAAATTTTGTGTTTATGTTATTTAGTACTTAAATTTTTTTTTATTTCAGTGCCTGTGCTTTTCAGACCACATCTAGATGCATATATTCAATAAAATATGAAGGCCATATCAACAGTCTTTGTCTTCCTACCCTCAGACTATTTTTGTTAGAACTTCTAACCTAGGGCTTCCCATATGCAAGGCATGCGTGTACTTGACCATAGAGTGACATCAAGTCCTTTTGTTGCACCCTTTTGCCAAGGGTGCTTGCCTTGCATTTGATCGACCTGGGTTCATCAGGACACCCCCTATGGTCCCTCATACCTGTCAGAAAGAAATAAGCCCTGAGTCTCACTAATATGGGCACAACCTAAAATATAAATAAATGAATGAATAACCGCTGCCTAGACTATAAAGAGTTAAATTTTTCTTATTTTTAAGACCAGAGCTATAGTACAGCGGGTAGGGCATTTGCCTTGCACGCAGCCACCCTGGGTTCAATCTCGGCATCCCATATGGTCTCCCAAACACTGCCAGGAGTAATTCCTGAGCGCAGAGTCAGGAGTAACCCCTGAACATTGCCAGGTGTGACCAAGAAGGAAGGAAGGAAGGAGGGAGAGAGGGAGAAAGGGAAAGATTTTCTTTTTTTTTTTTTTTTTTGTCCACCACCCCCCATTTTTTTATTTTTAAAAGATAATTTAAATTTAGAAATATTTTATTTACATCATGAACCAGAGCGATAGTACAGCAGGTAGGGCATTTACGTTGCTCATGGACTACCTGCATGCGATCCCCAGCATCACTTATGGTCCCCCGAAGCACTACCAACAGTGATTCCTGAGTGCAGAGCCAGGAGTCACCCCCTGAACATCGCCAGGTGTCACCCACACTCCCTCCACTCCCTTCTAAAAAAGAAAGAATATTTACTGTCAGTGTTATTACTTCCTGAAGCAAGCAGATGCCATTGGGCTACACTGGCACATGATAGGGTCAAAAGGAAATGTTACTGGCGCCCGCTCGAGGAAATCGATGAACAACGGGATATCTAGTGATCAGTGTTATTACTGCTGCTGCTACCGTTCGTAATAGTCTTTTATTTTTCTCCCAGTGCCAAGCAGTAATTGATTCATTAAAGTTAGCAGGATAAAATGTCGAGTAACATCAAGATATTTTTATTAAAAATATGGTTATGATTTCTATTTGCCAGTTATGATAATTAAAACACATCGTGTTAAAAAAATTGTGCTTCAATATGGTTTTACAGAGTTTTAACAGTGCTCTTACTTTGAGGCTAGGGATATGGTTTAAAGGGCTAGGAGTACATGCTTTGCATTTTCTCCCAAGCACCAAGCCAGGAATAGCCCCCTAAACATCTCCCCCCCACCACCCCCGGGGTGTGTCACAAAAAACAGTGCTATTATTTTGATTTTTTTTCACTCTTGTTGCCCACAGATTGGAGCTGTTTGCTGAGTCAGTCGAAACTTACAGTCCCTAAGTAAAAGGCTCAAAGACATGTGTAGGATGTGCGGCATATCTGCTGCGGATTCTCCTAGCATCCTCAGTGCTTGCCTGGTGGCGATGGAGCCCCAAGGCTCTTTCGTTATCATGCCGGGTTAGTTCACTTGTCTTCATTTTATGTGATTTATTCTGAATCTTATGTGGTGTTGATTATTCATATATGTGTTTTAAATGTCTTTCAGATTCTGTCTCAACTGGTTCTGTGTTTGGAAGAAGTACCACTTTGAACATGCAGACTTCTCAGCTAAATACTCCACAGGATACATCATGTACTCATATACTTGTTTTTCCTACTTCTGCTTCAGTTCAAGTAGCTTCAGCTACCTACACCACTGAAAATTTAGATTTAGCTTTCAATCCTGGCAATGGTAGGTAAATTGTTATTTTAAATTTTGTACATATAAAATAAGTTTTGGCTCTTGTGACTGATTGTAGACTGACTTATGGCTCCCAGAACATATTCATGTCCTGTGAATGTTCCTGAAGCCTGTGAGGATTGCTTTATATATGGAAGGAAATAAAGATTGCAGACTCGACACGTTAAGGATCTAGCGATGGAGACATTGTCCTGAATTTTGCATGTGGGCCCTAAATGCGAACAGTTTATTCTTAACAGAGGGTGGCAGAGGCATCTTTGACTATTCCTATTGCCTTGATTTTGTATGTTTTGTTTTTCCCCCTTTTCTTTTTCTTTTTTTTTTTTTTTTTACTTTTTTTGCAGTGCTTGGCGATAAAACCCAGAGCTTCACACATGCAAGGCAAGTGTTCTACCACTGAACCACATCCCTGGCCCTGTCTTTTTTTATTATTTTTTTTTCTCTTCCCTTATTGTTGTTATGATGATGAGGGTGGGAGGTTGCATACACTTCATTGTGATGCTTGCACCCTTAGTGGCATAGCTCATCGGAGACTGAACACTGTGTGGCACCAGACATCCAAAAGGCAGTACTGCCTGAACCAAACTTGGCATGTGGGATGGTCTAGTGATTGAACTCATGGCCTATGCTTGCAAGGCAGGCACTCTACCGCTGGCTTACACCCTCACCCCAGTGTGTTGTCTTAAGTCATTTTCTTACCACTTGTTAAAGCTGTCCAGAAAACTAATATTACAGCCATTCTACCCTGTTGATATCAGAACTGTTACTATGAATTATTCTGTAAGTGTTTCTGTTTCAAATTGTAACAAAGGTAACTGATTATAAAAATGTTTCATGTCTGTGCTGTAGTTACCTGAAAAATATCTTTGTAACTTATATTTTGTCTTGGTTTGCCAGAATAATTTAGTGGTTTACATAAACTAAACTGTCAAGAATGAGGGTATGATTTTTTTTTAGATGAAGTCAGATGGCATTTAATAAAAAGAAAATAAGTGTTATTTAGTGATTCTCTGAATTTAATGGAAGTTACAAATATAGGTATTGTGTTTATTTTGTTCCCTTGAGGTGTGTGTGTGTGTGTGTGTGTGTGTGTGTGTGTGTGTGTGTGTGTGTGTGTGTGAGAAAGAGAGAGAGTATGGGGGATGTGGATTTTTGGATCTCATACAGTAGTATTCAAGCTTACTCCTGGAGGTGCTCAGGGTTCCAGTGTTGTGCCGAGATGGAAACCAGGTTAACTGCATGCATGTATTTAACTGCTTTACTACTTCTTCAGCCCCTCTTATTTTAGTTATTTTGGGTGCATACGTGGTAGTGCTATCATATGGCATCAGGAGTAGAACCCATGGGCCCCTGTATATATAAGGCTTGTGCATATCATTTGAGCCATATTCTAGATTTCCTTATCTCTATTAGAATGTTATACAATAAATTGAATATTTTATTTATTAATAAAGAATTAGTGGGGGGCCGGAGCGATAGCACAACAGGTAGGGCGTTTGCCTTGCATGCGGCTGACCCAGGTTCGATCCCCGGCATCCCATATGGTCCCCGAAAGCACCGCCAGGAATAATTCCTGAGCAAAGAGCCAGGAAGTAACCCCTGAGCGCCGCCAGGTGTGACCCAAAAAGAAAAAAAAAAATTAGGGTGTGAATCATGAATAATCTTGTTTAAAACACATTTTCAGTGGTCAGAGATCTAGTTCAGCAGAAGGGCATTTGTCTTGACTATGGCTGACCCAGGTTTAATCCTCGGTATCCCATATGGTCCCCCGAACATTGCCTGAGTACGAAGGGAGTAATTCCTGAATACAGAACCAGGAGTAATCCCTGAACATTGCTGGGGTGGTCCCCAAACCAAAAAATAAAACACATTTTCATTTCCAACATACTATGTATTTATATTATTATTATAACATTATCACACAACAGTGACTTGAAATAGAAGACACAGTCTTACTGTTGAGAGTACAAAAAGTCCAAAAAATCAGTCCGGCAGAATTCATTCTTTTCTTTCTCTTTTTTTTCTTTTTGGGTCACACCCGGCAATGCTCAGGGGTTTCTCCTGGCTCTGCACTCAGGAATCACTCCTGGCGGTGCTGGGGAACCATATGGGATGCCGGGATCAAACCCGGCCGGCATGGGCCAGCCGCTTGCAAGGCAAATGCCCTACCCGCTGAGCTATCACTCCGGTCCCAGAATTCATTCTTTCTGAGGACTGTAAGGGAAAAGTCTGTTCCCTTACTTTTTGTTGTTTATTAAAATCTGCCTTCATGGTATTCTTGACCATATTCAGTGCCGCAGAGGTAATATGGTCCTTAGCTCACTGCTTTGACTCTAGGCCTCCCTCCCTCCTCTTGTACCTCTGTGACTTAATTGGATCCACTTGGATAATTTAGAAGAATCTCCTATTTTAAGATCCTTAGCCCATCTTCAACGCTGTTTATAATGATGTATTCAGATGTATCTTTCTAGATTCTTAGGATTATAATGTGAATATTTTTGGGAGACCATGATTCAGACTCACGCCATATTTGTTTATACATAATTGTTTCTATGGGTCTTAGCTCAAGACTTGTATGATAGACATTCATTGATGTGTGTGAATTATCTCATTGGTTAATATTCATTAATTTTAATATTTTTCTGTATAAGATATGAAAAGTGATTTTTTTTCTTTTATATAGATGGAGAAAATGGAATGGTTATCTTTGATTTATTAGACACAGGAGATGATCTTGACCCTGATATCATTAGTATTCTTCCTGCGTCTCCAACTGGGTCTCCTGTACATTCTCCAGGATCTCATTACCCTCATGGAGGTGATGCTGGCAAGGTAACCTGGTGATACAATTTCGGTTTAGGGACTGGAGAAGATTCAGGATACACAGGCCTTCTATGCAGTTGACCCCAGGTTGATCCCTGGTACTATATCAATCCTGAGTAGAACCAGGAAAAAAACCCTGCATTTCCTTGAATTTAGCCCAAAATCCAAAAAAGAAAAAATAAAAACTTTTTTCTAGCTTACGGGCCAGAGCGGTATTCGGAGTGAGGATTATACCTTGCATAGAGCAAACTCAAGTTTCGTTCCCAGCATCTCATGTTCCACTGGAGGAGGCCCTTAAACATCACTGAGAGTGGCTCACACAACCTTAGGCACCACAGGCGTCTGAGCAGCACCACCTCCTCAAACCCTCAGATTAAATCAACCGCAAAGTTGATTCAGTCAACAAAGTATTTCAGGAATGGCCCAAGACCTGAGCACCATTTTGGAGGAAAAGTGAAATTTCAGTATTAATTTAGTAATTAAATTAAATATGAATAGAATACTTCTTGGAAATTACCAGCTTAACACTGTTACGACTTTGAGGTTAATAGCACATTATGCTAAAATTTTAGTTTATTTAATGTCCTGTATTAATTTAGTAATTAAAAAAATATAAATAGAATACTTTTTCCTTGGAAATTACAAGATTAACACTATTTGGCATTGAGAGTAATAGTACATTATGCTCAGACAGTACTTTGAGTTATATATTATGAAGGTCTTTAGTCTCTGCTCCCTAATTCCATATATACTAGATGCTTGCTATTAAACTGAGTTTGTGGTCCCAAATTTGGCAAGTTGAAAGATTTTCTAACATACAACTACGAAATGTTAGTGCAAACATTAACCACATAAGGGCCAAAGAGACAGTACAGTAGGAAGTGCATTTGCCTACATGAAGCCAGTGTGGGTTCAATCCCTGGCGTCTCATATGGTTCCCTGAGGCCTTCCAGGAGTGATCCCTGAGCAAGTTGGGTGACCCCACTTCACCTCTCCCCCAAAAAAAAATCAACCACATGATAAGTATAGTGTGTTCTGGCAGTACTCAAACATATACAGAAATAGGGTTCCTTAAACTTCATACTTGTGAACCCTTTTCATTAGGGAACCAACACCCATGAGTGCTGAAGCCATAGTACAGTAGGTAGGGCATTTGCCTTGCACGTGGCAGACCAGGGTTCAACTTATGGCATTCTTTATGGTGCCCCCAGCACTGCCAGGAGTGATTCCTGAGTGCAGAGCCAGAAATAAATAACCCTTGAGCATCACTGGTTGTAATTCAAAAAGAAAAAACTTACAAACTCAGGTGAGAGCTGCCAGAAATACCTTAATTGGGGCTGGAGCGATAGTACAGCTGGGAGGGCATTTGCCTTTCATGCGGCTGACCTGTTCAATTCCTGGCATCCCATATGGTCCTCTGAGCACCGCCAGAAGTAAACCCTGAGCATCGCAGGGTGTGACCCCCAAAAAAAGCAAATAAATAAATATCTCAGACTCATTATGCATTGGGGTTGTTTTATTTTATTTGGGTGACTACCCGCAGTGGTATGTGCTTGGGATTGTATTTTGGGCATGAAACCAGGCCTCCAGTTTGCAAAGCAGGTGCTGAGCCTCTTAGGCTATGTCTAGGTCTTGATTTTCAATAGACCCTACATTTGATTATGTGACCCCATATGGAATTACGGTCTATAGTTTTAAGATGCAAGTTTCTAGGTTTTTTTTTTTTTTAATCACGATTCATAGCTACTCGATCAGGTATAGGATCTGAGTCCTAAGAATCATTTCATTGTCTAAAAGTATCTAATAGTTGCTACTTTTACCTGTTTTGTGACAAGGAACAAAGTAGAATTATGAAGAAATGATGATATTTTTCTCATAAGAACAGAAAAAACTTTGGACAATCTCTTCATCCTTTTTATTTTTAGTGCTTAAGAAAGCTGACTATTGGGCCAGAGGGATAGCCCAGCGGGTAGGGCGTTTGCCTTGCATGTGGCCGGCCTGCGCCGGCGGGTTCGGTCCCCAGCATCCCATATGGTCCCCTGAGCACCTCCAGGAGTAATTCCTGAGTGCAGAACTAGGAGTAACCCCTGAGCGTCGCCGGGTGTGACCCAAAAAAAGCAAAAAAAAAAAAAGAAAGCTGACTGTTCTTCTATTTGAACTCAAAACTAGTTGGCCTGAGGCCAGAGGCCAGGGAGATAGCTCAAAAGTACTTTAGTGCTTGCTTTGAATGTGACAGGCTCAAGTTGAATCCCTGTCACTATTATAGAAGTTTCCTTGTGGGATCAGAGTGATAGTATGGCAGGTCAGAGGCTTTTCTTGCACACAGCTGACCCAGTTCAATCCCTGGTTATCTCTTTGGTCCCTGATCACTGCCAGGAGTAGTTCCTGAATACAGAGACAGGAGTTATCCTGAGCATCGCCACGTATCTCCCCTGAAAACAAGCTTCCCGAGCATCACTTGGAGTGGTTCAACTAAGACCCTCCCCCAAAAAAATTAAAAAAGAAATTAATTGGGTGGGGCCGGGGTGATAGTACAGCAATTAGGGCTTTTGCCTTGCATGTGGCTGACCCAGGTTCAATCAGCATTCCATATGGTCCCTCAAGTACTACCAGGTATAATTCCTAAGTAGAGAGCCAGGAGAAACCTGTGAGCATTGCCGAGTGATTGGCAAACCAAAAAAAAAAAAAAAAAGTAAATTTGACTCTTATTTGTATAATTCTGAGTGAAATGGATACATGATGGCTATTTGATTTTTTTTTAGTAAGTATATATTTATAGTCTGTTTTAAAATATAATTGTCTAATGTTACCTTTATTCTGTAATCCAGTGATCAGGAAAAAATATTTTATTGGGTGGAGGAGTGGGCAGTGCCACATCCTGCTGTACTCAAGGCTTACTTCCATCTCTTGGCTCAGGTCACTCCTGGCAGTGCTTGGGGACCATATGTGATGTCAGGGTTTGAATGTGGGTCAGTTGCATATAAGACAAATGCTCTTTCCATTATACTATCTCTGGCCTAGAGGGGAGAAAATTAAGTAAAGTAAAGTAGTATCTTTTTGGAGGCATCCCTACCCTAGACCCAATAGTGCCCCTGTTAGATCTTGGGACCCTATGTAGTGCCATGTATTGAATCCAGGGCTTTTGCATACAAAGTATGCACTCTGGCCTTTGAATGTTCTCCTGATCCTATAAAACCATTTCACACTAGCAAATTAGTTACTTTCCTTCCAACTATATATCATAATTCTCAGAAACCATAATAAGCTTCTTGACATTGCAATTATTTTGCCATAATTTATTAAACTATGTACAAAATGGGTTTTTTGCAGTGAACATTTCTATGCATACAAGAAATGCATTATGTAATCCACAGATAGGAGGACCACTTAATTGTTCCTTAAAGTGACATCTTTTCTAGAACAACATAATCTGATACATTTTGTATTGTTTAGATAATCCTAAAGTAACAAAGCCTAATTTAATTCAATTTCTGAGTTGGATTAATTTAATGTGCTGAGGGAACTACCTGAAGGAATGTTATGGTATAATTTAATTTTTCATTGAGCATTTTGTATTTTTCACTCAACTTTAAAGGTTTAAACTTAACAAAATGGGCTTATAGTAGTACAGGTTTGCTCAAAGGTTGACATATTCGTCCTTATATGCAATTACTGATTATGGTATTTCTGTGGTAGCAATTGATATTTCAAAATACTAAAGGTTTTAAAGTCATAAAATATTGCAACTTTCACATGCCATACATCATTTTGTATTTCTGTCTGGTGCCAGAGCATATCAAATGAACTGACATACTTTAATTTTGTCTTTCTAAGGGTCAGGGTACTGATCGGCTACTTTCAACAGAATCTCATGATGAAGTAACTAATATTCTTCAGCAACCATTGGCCCTCGGTTACTTTGTATCAACTGCCAAAGCGGGTCCTTTACCTGACTGGTTCTGGTCAGCATGTCCTCAAGCACAATATCAGTGTCCTCTTTTTCTTAAGGTATTATTTTAATTCTTACAACAATTCTAGATAATACTAAATTATGTAATCTTAGTTATTAATCCTTACATGAAACATAGAAGTAGCTTCTTCAAAGATTTATTTTCATTCTTACAACAATTCTTTGTCATAAAATTTAGTAGCTTTTTTCAAAGGTGTTATTTTCATTATTATGACAATCCTAAATAACCCTAAATTATTCAGTCCTTAAATTAAATATAGAAGTAGCTTTTATGAAATCTTGCAGCTTTGGTCTAGATTATTAAGTATTTCTGTTTCTGCTTCTTTGACAAGATCACAAAAACAAAAAATGAAACAACTGTAATATTTAACCTCATACAGAGTTTGAATTTTTGGGTTTGGGCCATTCCCAGTAATGCTCAGGGTTACTGCTGGCTCTGCACCCAGGAATTACTGTTGCTTGGGGACTAAGTGAGATTCCAGGAATCAAGCGTGGATCAGTCACATGAAAGGCAAGCACCCTTCTCACTGCACTGTCTCTCTAGTCCCAAAGTCTGAATTTTTAATTCATCTTAAGTGAAACTTCTCGACCTTT
The DNA here is from genome assembly GCA_021461705.1 of Cryptotis parvus. Taxonomy (NCBI): domain Eukaryota; kingdom Metazoa; phylum Chordata; class Mammalia; order Eulipotyphla; family Soricidae; genus Cryptotis; species Cryptotis parvus. The sequence continues at coordinate 9,151 of JAJIBD010011594.1, read as the reverse complement.
CCTTTTTCAAGTGCTGTGTCAATTTAGAGTGGGAAGAAATCTTTTCACTTTTATCTATTTCGCTTTATTTGATTTGGGACCAACCTGCCGTGCTCAGATCTTTCTCCTGGCTTTTGCACTCAGGAATCATTCCTGGAAGTGCTTGGGGGACCATATAGGGTGCCGGTGATTGAACCCAGGTTGGGTGCATGTAGTGCAAGTACTTTAAACTTATTCTAACGCTTCAACCCCTCTCTTTCTACTTTTATTTTATTTTTTTGCTTTTTTTTAAATCACACCCAGTGATGCTCAGAGGTCACTCCTGGCTCTGCACTCAGTAATTACTTCTGGCCGTGCTCATGTTGCCATCATGCCAGAGATTGAAACTGGGTCAACCAAGTGCAAGGCAACGTGTGCTATTGATTAGGCTCCTCTTTTTACTTTTAAAATTTTTAAAAATTCACTATATAAAATCAAAACTGATTGACTCAATACTAAAATTTAGCTGTGTAATTTTATTGTTTTTGTTTTTGGCTGCACCCGGCTATACTCAGGATACTCCTGGCTCTGCACTCAGAAACTACTCCTGGTGGGACTCAGGGTAGCATATGGGAAGTTAAGAATTGATCTGGGTGGTGATATGAAAGGCAGTAACCCTGCCCTCTGTAGTATCTCTCTAGCTCCTGATATTCATTCATTTAGTTAGTTATCTATCATTATCTATTTATGTATTTGTTTTTTTATGCTTTTTGGGTCACACCCAGCAGTGTTCAGGAATCACTCCTGGAGGTGCTCAGGGGACCAAATGGGATGTCGGGATCAAACCCGGGTCAAGGCAAACACCTTTTTCAAGGCAAGCGCCCTACCCGCTGTGCTATCTCTCTGGCCCCTGGCTCCTAATATTTAGATCCATTAGTACTTGCAATAACATTGTAGCTTCATATAAATTGTTGATAAAATTTCTGGACTAGGGGCTGGAGAGAGATAGTACAGCTCGCTTTTGCACACAGCTAATCTGGATTCAGTCCTCAGCCATATGCATCTCCAGGAATGATCCCTGAGCACAGAGGTCGAGGTACCTACTGAGTACTACTGGGTGTAGCAAAAAACACACTTCTGAGTAATATTTAGGTAATTAGATAATCATACACAGTCATTTTATTAAACCAAATTTATTAACAAGTCACTTATAGTTGAGATTTCATAAAACTATCCAGAATTTACTATTTTTGTTGCTGTCCCAAAATTATAAATTTTTATTTGATTTCCTTGCTCTTAAAGAAACCCACCAGAAGTTAACTATTTTTATTCTGTTAAATCATATTAACAGCTTGACAACTGGTTGATTCTTTTTTTTTTAATTAATTTTGTTTTGGTTGTTGTTTTACTGTATTGCTTTTAAGCCTGTTGCTATTAAATACTGGTACTCTTAGCCCACAAACCAGTAAGTCAGTGAAGTTTGAGATTAAGCAGTGAAGTTCTATAGCACATTTATGAAGACTGCTTCTGGGCTAGTATCTGAGTAACTTTCTGTCTCCCCAAGAAAGTGTGAGTAAAGCTAATACTAGTTTTATCATACGTCTTTTCTTCTAATTCCTGTTAAAGTATAAGAATAGTCTATACAGTCTGTGTATGTGTGCATATATACATATATCTGGGGCAGGGGAGAGAGCAGGAGAGAGGGTGAGAGATACTGATCTTACACAAAAACTCCCTAGGGGCTTTTTGTAGGATAGTAGCCCTTCAGTTTTGTAAAATATGAATGGTATGTTGGTCCTTCCTATGCTTACTGGCCCTCTTACTGTTCAAACACATGAATGCACATTAAAGGTTCTGGGGGGAAATCAGGAAATTACCTTATTTATTAAATCATTTCTTGTATTTTACTACACAAGCAAAACATTGTTTAATATCTATTAATAGTTCATGACCTTAGTGTTTCACAGAACATTTTTTAAGGAAACACTACTGCTCAAAAAGTCCAAGGGACTATCCAGATTTTTTTCTACTCAATATTTATTTACAGAGAGGATAGTGTAAAGTGGGCATTCACCCTCAGATACAGTGTAACAAGATTAGGACATCTGATCTGAATTACCAGGTAAGGCATAACTTACATAATTTTGTTCATCTTTTGTTTTCGTGACATCCCATTTTATTTCCATAACGTAGGCAATAAAACCACCTAGTGTATTTATCTTTGCCTCAAAAAATTAGTTATCTTGGGGCGGCGATAGCCCAGCGGGTAGGGCGTTGGCCTTGCCCACGGCCAGCCCATGCCGGCCTGGGTTTGATCCCCGGCATCCCATATGGTCCCCCGAACACCGCCAGGAGTAATTCCTGAGTGCAGAGCCAGGAGTAACCCTTGAGCATTGCCGGTGTGACCCAAAAAGGCAAAAAAAAAGAAATTAGTTATCTCGATTATTGAGCATCATTTTTGGGGGAGGGGCTGCAGTTTGAGCCACACCCTGAGGTACTTGTGGCTCATTCCTGGTCGGGCTTGGGGGACCACATGGAATATTGCAGAATCAAACCCGGCTCTGCTGCGTGCAAGTTCTTTACCAGCTGTACTGTATCTCCAGCCCACTAAACATTGTCTGATAGAAAGTAAAGCCCTAGCTATATTTATTTTACTTGGGGGGCTTTGGTCTGCATCTGGCTTTTTTTTTTGTAGGGCTTATTCCTGGTCCCTATGCACTCACTCCTGGCAGTGTTTGGGGACCCTTTGTATGCAGGGGGAATGAATCCAGGTCAACCAGGTGGAAGGCACACGCTCTACTCACTCTATTCTCTCTGGGTCCTTCTTCCTATTTTATTCCTAGTATATAACACAGACTATATACTTAAAATTGTAGAGGGGAGAGAACACCTAAATATAAAATATTTTAGTAGCATACAAAATGAAATCTACCAAGAGTTTTTGCAGTCAATACTCAACATTTTATTACTTTTTTTTTTAAACTAATACACACATGCATACATAGATACTTAGGAACAAAATAATTTACCTTCTTTAATTGTAATGTGAAAAAGGAGTACCACATTCTTTTAGTCTTTTATCATATCTCATTGGGTTTATCAGTTGTTCCCAGCCTCTACCAAGAAATTTAACATAGAAATGGTGATGTCTGGAGAAATGGCAAAGTTTTTTGGGTATGGGGTTGGTCTTGTTGTCTTAGGGTATTTTGTTGTTTTTTTTTCGTTTGGGGGCACATCTGGCAGTGCTCAGTGCTTATTTCTGGCTCTGCACTTGGATCACCCCTGGAGAGGCTCAGGGGGTCATATGTGATGCCAGGGATCAAATCCAGGTCAGTTTCATACAAGTCTAGCAGAGTACTTGCTCTATTATCAGTTTGGTCCCATATAGGGCTGTAGACACATGCCTTGCATGTAGTCAGCCCCATTTTGATTCTGGCATCAGCATCCTGGGCTTTGCCAGGTTCAGCCCTGGAGATTCCTAAGCACTGTTTGGGTAGTCTTAATACTACGCAGCATTCTGGGCCTCAAGCCATACCACATCCTTGAGCCCTCACATAGCTTGTTAGCCCATCAGTTTAGTGCTCCCTTAAACATTCGCTTATGTTTCAAAAACAGGAAAACTGAAGAAAAAGATTTAACTTGTTAAACATTTGAATTTACTTCTGTAACGAAAGATGAACTAGCATTTTTATAGAGGTTCCCATTCATGTGGAATGTTTCATCAAAGAAGAGAAATAGGGGGTGGTAAACACATTTTCCCCCTTTGGGTGACTAATTACTGATGTCATCTTACGTTTATAGGCCTCTTTGCACCTCCACGTGCCTTCAGTGCAATCTGATGAGCTGCTTCACAGTAAACACTCCCACCCACTTGACTCAAATCAGACTTCAGATGTCCTCAGGTACAGCTCTTTATTGCTTTAAGGGTTCTTGATTGAAATTTTAAGAGAATATGTTGTTGATCTTTATTTCTTTCTTTTTTAAGTAATAGTTAACAGTTGTATGTCCTTGGATTTCTGATGGACTATATAATTTGGAAATGTATTTTTCTCTCTCATTTTTTAAATGGTTTTGGGATCACATCCAGTGATGCTCAGGACTTCCTGACTCTGCTCAGGGGATCATTTCTGGTGCCTGGGATCAAACCCAGGCTGGCCACTTGCAAGGCAGGTGCCATATATGCTGCACTATCTCTCCAGCCCCATATATTTTCTTTCTAACATGTACATTAAAATATCTTTTTTTTTTTCCTTTTTGGGTCACACCGCGACCCTCAGAGGTTACTCCTGGCTCTGCACTCAGGAACCACTCCTGGCGGTGTTCGGGGGACCATATGGGATGCCGGGATTGAACCCCAGGCCGGCAAAAGGCCGCATGCAAGGCAAACGCCCTACCCGCTGGGCCATCGCTCCGGCCCCTTAAAATATGTTTTAAAGGGCCAGAGCAGTAGTACAGCAGCTAGGAAGCTTGCCTTGCACGTGACCAAACCAGGTTCAATCCCCAGCACCCAACTTGGTCCCCTGAGACTTGCTAGGAGTAGGTCCTGAGTACCACCAGGTTTTACAAGGTTTATTTCCTGCCCCAAAGCACATAAAATATGAGGCCGGAGCGATAGCCCAGCGGGTAGGGCGTTTGCCTTGCACGCGGCCAGCACTTGCTGGCCGGGTTCGATCCCGGCATCCCATATGGTCCCCGAGCACTGCCAGGAGTAATTCCTGAGTGCAGAACCAGGAAAACCCCCTGAGCATCACCGGGTGTGACCCCCAAAAAAGAAAACAAAAAAACAAAGCACATAAAATATGGCTTTTGTATATATATAATTTTTTATAATAAAATTCCCTTTTTCTTATTGGGTCACACCCAGAGACACTCGGGTTACTCCTGGCTCTTTGCTCAGGAATTACTCCTGGCGGAGCTCGGGGAACAATCTGAGATGCTGGGGATCAAACTGGGGTTGGCTGCATGCAAGGCAAATTCCCTCCCCACTGTGCTATCACTCCAGCCCCAGGGTATTACTTTTTATTGGGGAGGGGGTGGAGAGCTCCCAAGTGTTACTTGGGAAACCCAAGACTGTTTCCTGTAAAGTATAAATACATAACTTACTTATTTACTTATTTTTCAGGTTTGTTTTGGAACAGTACAATGCACTCTCCTGGCTAACCTGTGACCCTGCAACCCAGGACAGACGCTCATGTCTCCCAATTCATTTTGTGGTGCTGAATCAGTTATATAACTTTATCATGAATATGCTGTGATCTTCATTTGATGGAACTGTGCAAGAAAAAACAAATAAGAAACAGGATATTTCGCTGCAAGATTAAGTTATAATTATCTTCTCTGAAAGTCATTTGTGATGGGGTCTCATTCTTATTACTTCAACAAATATTGTTTTGACTTGGGGAGGGGCTATAACCCTGCTATTTTTCATTGACTGTACCGAACTCTTTATAGGTTGACGACTGATTATACAAAACATATTATAACATTTTTGTAGCAAAATTAACTTTTATTTCCAGTCACAGTATTTGTGAAAAGTAATGAGCCATAGTACCCAGTCATGTTAAATGAATATTAAAAGCATGGAGAGGAAACATGAGGAGCAATGAATTTCAACATATGGCTTCAGAACATCAAGATGTTCTTGTATTGGATTATAGTATCTAGTATTCAAAAATGCCTGCATCTCTTATTTATTGTAAGTTTTTAAATGTATAAATTGTCTTATATTTCTTAACCTCTTTTATAAAAAATTTTCCTAGAAGGTTTATACTGCCTTCTTGCTTTAAAGCAATTGGTCTAAAATATATGTAATCGTCTTAATTAAAAAGTTGCAGTAGGGTTGCTTTTAGAGTATTATTTTTTTGTAAGGGGGCGGGTGGGAGTAAATTTGTATTGTTTCGATGTACAGTTTAAGGGGCTAGAGGGGAATAATGTCCATACCATTGTGTGTGGAGGATTTACAGCTAAGCTGTAGTTGCAGAGTACATGTACAGTAATGAAGTTCACTGTGTTTATAAATTGAAAAGGTACCGGGTCTTACAACATTTTATATATCACACCTTTCCAGAATAACATGATGGCAATATACAAGTGATATTGTTAGGTGGTTTAACTTAGAATAAAGTGAGAATTTTTGAGTTATATTTTGTACTATGATTTAGGGCTATGACTAATATTTCAGGCCATTTCCAGTGAAAGGAACTTAGTTTTACAAGAAAAACATTTGCTACTGAATGCTTAAACTAATTTTGGTGTTAATGTTACATGCTTAAATTTTTTTTTTCAGTTTTAACAGTGGCACATTTAGGCATGGAAATATTATTAATTATGAAAATTATCTTCAGAATCTGCTATAAGGTTGGAATTTAGCCCAGCTCTAGGCATTTTACAAATTATTTTTAAGAGCAGTAACTCTTGATTGTTTGATTTTTGTTCTTTTTTAATTAAAGATCGGGAATGTATGAGAGTATGCATTGTATGGGTGTGTGTGTGCAGTCAGACTGTGGTGTAAATAGATTCTCAGTGAATTCTGGTATTCATATTCTATTCCACTAGTCAATGATCCATTTTCTAAACTTAATCTGTCTTTTTTATTTATTTAATTTTCTCAGTTTGGAGATGGCAGTCCCAAACACCAGAGTATATACTTTTCTGTAACACAGCTCAGATTAAGGTAGGGCGTATGCCAAGGAGGTTCTCACCTCCCTAAAGAAGGGACTTGAATTTTAGGGACTTTAATTCACCCCTTCCTTCAATACAGCTTTCCCCTTCTTGTTTGCACATGCCAAGATAACTGCTTTTATGCAAGCTTTATCCCCTTGAAAAGTCCTTCTACAGTGCTGCTCACCAGAGTCCAAGTTAGCCTCTTACTTTTTGCTGCTGACTTGAATTCACAGTCGCCAAGTCTACCTGAAGCAGTCTAACAAAATTTAAATTTGTATGTTCACTAATTCTCTACAAAGACAAATCAGTTGTATTTGCAAAACTAATTTTTAACGAACTTGTTTTGTAAATACTGTATGCTTAGCTTAAATATCATTTTCTTATGGACAATATAACTTATTCAAATTGTGTAAATTAAAACATTAGCAAGTCTTGTTTTTTTCTATAAAGAAAACAATTGGTGGCAGAGATTTTCAATCATTTCCTCAAAATTATAATGCAATCCCAATGTAAGCGTATTTTGAAATTAAATTTGAAAGATCACATTTCTGTGTTCATTTTTAAATTATGCTAACATTACAAGATTATGTTGGCATGTTTTGTTGTATACTTTTTAAAAACTTGTCTGAGATTTGAGGGAAAGCTGCTTAATTGGAATTTATATAAAAAGTATTGTTTTTTATATACTTAGTTCAATAGTGACTTTTAAAAGAATGAAAGCTATATCCCCGGTTGTTTAAAATTACTTGCCTACAATAACCACACCTCATTTGCAAACAGATTTTAAAATAATTATTCCCTGGAAGTTTCTTTGGTATGGAGCCATAAGAAAGGAACATGTTAGACTATTCCTTTTTATCTGGGATTCAGGGAATAGCTCCCAAATACACAGGACTTATTAATAGTATTGTTTTCTCTTTCCTTTACATATAAATTCCCATTCTAATATGAAATTATTACATAGCCATTAGAAAAGGTCAGGAGACTTACTCTGAAAATTAAAAGAAGCCTTTATGCAGGATGATGGATCTGACTTATTAATGTATTGTCACAGACAAGTAAGGATAGTTTTGTTTGAATAGAAAGCCAAATAATATAATTTATACCAGTTAATCATCAACACTTTGAATTCTTGTTACAGTGCTAATGTGTATTTTTTTGTGCAGTTATCCATTACAAAGCAGGGTGGAAGTTCAGTATTTGGGCAGTTAAAAGAATTTTTTATATAATGTCTGCTTCCAGCCAGTGAGAAACATCTAGCCATACCTTTCTTATGCAAGCCATTCAGTTATCAGGACTGTGAATTAACACTGTATGAATAAATTTCTGTACACCTTATTGTTTGGCCAGAAGGCCACCAAGTGTACTTATATGTAATCCTTAAATTTTAAAGTAGCTGTAATTTTTAAATCTTTCTAAACTTTTCTTAAACCACTAAAATTAAGCTCTTACTACTTAGTCAATTATCCTCAACTGTATTCGTACTCAATTGTCAGTATGGCACAGATTACTGTATTAAAATATTCTCCTTTTGTCTTCATATTTACCTTTTGGGGTAATTTTTAACTTAATGTGTTACTACAAAGATTTGCAGATCTTTAATCAAGCACTATGTTAATACTGTAATATCAAAATACTATGTTGCATTATTTAAAATGTTCAGATTGAATACATTAAAAGGAAGTTTTTAAATGCTGTTGCATCATATAATTTGCTATTCATCCACTTTGGCATTGCATATAAGTCTGTTAATACATTAACATGAGTTAACATGTTGCATGAATGATGTTTTGGTCTGGGTTTCCTCTTAAGATTTAGTTTGTCTGTCTAAATTAAGGGAGAATGTTTTGACATAAATTTTTTGTCTTCCCTCACCCCTCCCAAATCAAATGAAAATCTTAACCTTTTGGTTTTTCTTGGTGTTTTAAGGGCCCAGAACTGTGGTTTAAATTTTTAAGTATACATACGTTTTCTTTTTTTGTGGAGTATCTATTTAAAAAACTGGATTAGGAACCTAAAATACTCCTCAGGTTGATGTATTCATGCATTAGTTTGCAAAGTAAACTGGATTTATGGACCTTAAGGTTACTGAGTTTAAACTTCAAATTGTGACGTCATCACTGGACATGTCAGCATCAACCCTCTCAATAGCTTGGTCACTTTATGAAGGGGCGTTTTAAAGTTGTTGTTTAGCAGTGACATTTAATATGGTCCAATTGCTTTTTTTCCTTTTTTTTTTTAACTTGACAAAAAGAATAAGGAACAAACACTATTGCTGCCGAATGCCATAACACTGAGTTGTACAAATTGTGATTGAGGAAATGAAAAGGTTTATACTTTTAAAAAAAAAAACTTCAAATGGAATAAATTATTCATGAAGCCTTCATTGTGGTGTTTGAGGTCTGTTGAAAATATTTCCTTCATAAATTTGTGTAAAAATTAAGTAGTGCTATTATTGGGTTGTGTGTTGCTGTACTATCTCTTCCACCTCATATTGTCTTTTTGAGTTTAAACTAAAAATCATGGGGAT
>JAJIBD010011593.1:0-44055 GCA_021461705.1 Cryptotis parvus | reverse complement strand
TCACCATAATTGCCAATATTTTCATGATCTGGACCTGATACATCAAACTAGTGGAACCAATCATGTTCTAGAATATATTACAATCTACAGTGTGTAAGAAAGGGAAGCGAGAAAGAGAGAGAGAAAGAGAGAAAGGGAGATAAAGAACCTGCCATGGAGGCAGGCTGGGGGGAAGGGGAAGGAGGTGGGAACATTGGTGATGGAAGACGGGCAAGGGTGGAGAGATGGGTGTTGGAACACTGTAGAACCAAAATTCAAACATGAACATCTTATAATTGTATATCTAATGGTGGTATAATAAAATATTTTTAAAAATCCGATCAAAATGGATTAATGATCTCAATATCAGACCTGAATCCATAAAGTACATGAAAGAAGAAAATATAGGAAAAACCCTCCACGACATTGAAACTAAAGACATCTTCAAAGGTGAATCACCACTAACAAAGCAACTAGAAGCAAAAATAAATATATGGGACTACATGAAACTAAAAAGCTTCTGTACCTCAAAAAAAAAACAGTGAACAAGATACAAAGACAGCCCACAGAATGGGAAAGAATATTCACCCAATACCCATCTGATAAGGGGTTAAAATCCAGGATATATCAGACACTGATAGAGCTTTACAAGAAGAAAACAGTCAGTCCTATCAAAAAATGGGGAGAAGAAATGAACAGAAACTTTGACAAGGAGGAAATTTGAATGGCAAAAAGGCATATGAAAAAAATTCTCATAATCACTAATCATCAGAGAGATGCAAATCAAAACAACAGTGAGATAGCATCTCACACCACAGAAACTGGCGATATCCCAAAGGGTAAGAACAAGTGCTGGTGTGGATGTGGGGAAAAGGAGACTCTAATCCATTGTTGGTGAGAATGTCGACTGGTGCCACTTTTCTGGAAAACAATATGGACATTCCTCCAAAGACTAGAAATTGAGCTCCCATTTTACCCAGCCATACCACTCCTGGGGATATACCCTGGGAAGCCAAAAAACACTCAGCAGAAACACCATCTGCACTTTTATTTTCATAGCAGCACTAATCACAATAGCCAGAATCTGGAAACAACCAGTGTGCCCAAGAAGTGATGACTGGATAAAAAAAACTTTGGCACATCTATACAATGGAATACTATGCAGCAGCTAGGAAAAACAATATTATTAAATTGCCTATATATGGATGGACATGGAGAGGATCACGTTGAGTGAAATAGTCAGAAGGTAAAAGACAGATATAGAATGACATGCCATTTCGGCGGTTAAGAAGGGAACAGCATCAGGCCCAGACAAGATCAAACCCGAACACCTGAAGAATCTGCCATCAGTTCTCATCAATACACTAGCTTGACTCTTCACACACTACCTGACCAAATGTAAGGTGCCCTCCCAATGGAAAACTAGCAGGACAGCTCTACTGTTCAAGAAGGGAGATACTCACGACATTGGCAACTATCCCCCCATCTGCCTGTTGTCCGTCATATACAAACTGTTCACTCGAGTCATCCTGAACAGGTTTGGCAGAACATTAGATGAAGAACAACCATGCGAGCAAGATGGCTTCCAAAAGGATGCAGTATAATCGACCATATCCGCACGATAACCAAACTCATTGAAGTCTATAGAGAATTCAAGATGCCGCTCTGTCTCACATTCATTGATTTAAAGAAAGTCTTTGATTCTGTGGAGACTGAAGCAGTCATAGGAGCCCTAGTCAAACAGGGTGTTCAAACCCAATACATAAAGATCCTTCGTGAACTATATCACAGTTTCACCACTAGGATCTTACCATTCTACAGGGAAGTGATCATCGATGTCAAAAGAGGGGTTCGGCAGGATGATACCATTTCACCAAAACTCTTCAGCGCCACCCTCAAAATCATCATGCGACAATTAGAATGGGAAAAAATGGGAGTGAAGATAGACAGCCAGCAACTACACCACCTATGCTTCGCTGATGACATCGTTCTAATAACACCAAACATCAGCCAAGAGGCACAAATGCTGGCAGACTTTGACCGAGAATGTGGAAGGATAGGTCTACAGCTGAATCTCAACAAAACTATGTTCATGAGAAATGAGCTAGTTCCAGAGGCCCAATTCACTCTCAATGGAACAAACATCTGTGAATGCAACAGCTATTTGTACCTAGGTCCAGAAGTCAGCATGATGAATGACCTGAAACCTGAGTTGCGCAGGAGGAAAAGAGCAGCATGGACTGCCTTCAAAAACATCGAAACAATAGTCAAAAGAACAAAGAACCTCCAGCTACTGGCACACCTCTTTGACTCCACCATTCTCCCTGCATTGACATACGCCTCAGAGACCTGGGCCTTACAAAAGCAGGATGAGAATACCATTCTGGTCTCCCAAAGAGGAATCGAAAGAGCCATGCTTGGAATATCACGCCTCACTCAAGTGAGAGAGGGAATCCGGAGTTCCGACCTCGGTCGCTATTCTAAAAATCAAGGATGCTCTCTCATCTGCCAGAACATCGCTCACAGAAAATCAGATGGGCTGGTCATATAATGCGATCTGGATAAGACCGTTGGACTAGAGCCATTACCGAATTGGATCCCACGGGACGCCAGAAGATCGCATGGCCGCCCACCTGCAAGATGGTCAGACTTCCATATCAGGACCCTAAACAAACAGTTCAAAGCTCTTAATATCCCCGAAACAGACAGATGCCATTGGGCTACACTGGCACGTGATAGGGTCATATGGATGAATAACAGGATATCAAGTGATCAAGTGATATATATATATATATTATATATCTATCAAACATATTATACATATTATGATTCCAAAATCCAAGGTCAGGGAAAACATAGATCAGGATATCTTGTCAAAGGTGAAAATTACCACAAACGTGTGGGAGTCAGAGGTTAGGTAAGACAGAGAAGGGCACAATGTGCTAATAATTGTTGAAAGGGCTAATACCAACTTAGAACTGAGCATTAAATACAGGCCAAAAGATACACATGATAACCTCTAAGTGTATGTATTACAATCCACAATATATAAGAGAAGGAAGGAGAAGAGAGAGAGAGAGAGAGAGAGAGAGAGAGAAGAGATAAAGAACCTGCCATAGAGGCAGGCTATGGGATGGGGAGGGAATCGGGGACATTTGTGGTGGGAAATGGGCACTGGTGGAGGAATGGAACACTGTGTGACTAAACCCTCAAACATGAACAAATTTGTAATTGTATATCTCATGGTGATATAATAAAACATTAATTAAAATTTTTAAATAAATCAAACAGCTTAACAATAAAAAAATTGGCTGCCATACATTCCAGCAATTACACTTTTAGGCATCTATTCTTGTATCACTTGTCTTCCCATTGCTCATCAATTTCTCGAGCCGGCTCCAGTAATATCTCCATTAGTCCCTGTTGCATGCTAGTATAGCCCAAGGGCCTCTGCTTTCTCCAAGAACATGAAGAACCTCAAACTATTCATTCAGGTAATGGAAATGAGGTCTATTATTGTTACTGTTATGGACATATCAAATATGACATGGGTAACAATTATAGACCTCATTCCCATGACCTAAGCGAATGGTTTGAGGCGCTTCATGGTCCTGGAGTGAGCAGATGCTCTTGAGCTACACTAGAATGCGACAGGACATATGGAGATGTTACTGGTGCCTGCTCGAACAAATCAATGAATAACAGGAAGACAAGTAACAAGTGAACTTGCTAGGCTCTTCTGTGGGGCGCTCTCAGTTTTTGCATTTGCTGATGCAACAGAAAGAGCCAGTAGCCGCTCTGCCGCATATATCTGTGCCTCTGGTTCATGACCAACAGCCCAGAAGCAGTTTGTGGTCAGGTATACCAGGCCTCCCAGACAGGACAGAGGTGGGGGAAAGGGGTGGTGGGCCAGGGACAGAATCTGCCCTCCCTCCTGGATGCCTCATGATCAGCTGAGCACAGGGAGAGCCAGTACCAGCTCTGCCCATGTATCTGTGTCTCTGTTTCATGGCAAACAGCTTGGGAGCAGTTTGTGGGCAGGTCCACCTAGCCTCCCAAATGGAGGGGGAAAGGGGCCCCAGCTCAATCTCTATGGAAGCCAGATGACTTTAACATCTACTCCAAAGACCAAAAAAAAAACCTCATTCTAAAGGACATATGAACACCCTTATTCATGGCAGCACTTAACAATAGCTAAGAGATAGATCTAGGTGTTCAATGACAGATTAATTGATTACAAAGAAATGGTATATATACACAATGGAGGAGCAAGAAATAGTGAAATCATGAAATTTACTGCAAGCTGGATGAAACTGGAAGACATACTGAGTGAAGTGAGAAAAGGACAAACACAGGATTGTCCCTTTGCTTTTGCTTTTTATTTTTAGGTGTGTCACACACACAAAGTTATGCTCAGGGGTTACTCCTGGCTTTGTACTCAGGAATCACTCCTGGCAGAGCTTGGGGGAGCATATGGGATACAGAGGATCGAACCTAGTTGGCTTAGTGCAAGACAAATGCCCTCCTGCTGTACTATTGCTCCAATCCAACACAGGATGCTTTTACATCAGCACCGACATTTGGGAGATAAACGATTAGTTTGAATTGATCATCTAAAATGTATTCCTGTAGGTCGCAGATATTTTAACCCAAAACAAGGCGCAGTTTTAACATGAGTGGTTATTTCCACATTGAATATGTTTGCTCTTCCATAATTCCTAAGTTACAAAATATTGGGGGCTTTGGGTCACACCCAGCAGTGCTCAGGGATTTCTCCTGACTCTATGCCCTGGGATCATTCCTGGTGGTTCTTCAGGGACTGTATGTGGTGTCAGGGATTGAAGTGGGGTCTAAGGCAGAGAAAACAAATGCCTTAACCACTGTACTATTTCTTTGGTTCCTTAAGTTTCTTTTGGTTCCAATTTTGGGGGTTATTTTTGGTTTTGTTTGGATGTCACATACTGCCAACTGGAGTGTCACTTCCTATGGTGTTTTGGGGCCATCCAATGTGAAAAAATCTTACTATAGGATGTTTTTCAGACCTTTTAGCTAGGTAAACTTCAAAATAATGAGATGCAAAGTTTTCATGATATTTATGTGGTCCTAATTTAGTAAAGAATCACATACATATCTCCTTGTACAAACTCTCAAAAGAAACTACCTTTTTATTTTACTATGATATTAAAGGTCAGGACTAATACAATAGTTCACAGATACCTTATATAATTTATTATTATGGACAACAGGAGTTGTTTTTAAGTTTAAGTCACATCATAATGATTTTAAACAAAGCTTTCCTGTTTCTTTAAACTGAAAACTCATTAAGTTTGAGTCTTTTTCTTCTTAAATGTATATTACATCTTCTTAAATGTTGCTTTCATTGCATGTCTATCTTATAAACTGTATTTTCATTCAAAGCACTTTCACAAATAGTTCTGTGATTCTGTCGGTAGTGATCCCTGAGTGCAGAGTCAGGAGTAAGCACTGAGCCTTGCCAGATGTGGCCCAAAAAACAAAAGAAAAAAAATTCCAAGTTGGGGGGCTAGAGAGGTAGTAGAGTGGGTAAAGAACTACCTTGCGTGCAGCTGACCCCCTTTTGATCACTGGTATCACAAATGGTCTCACAGATTCACAGACATGGGACAGAGCTGCTACCGGCTCTCCCTGTGCCCAGCCGCTCCCGAGGCACTGGGAGGGATGGCGGGTTCTAGCCCTGGCCTGCCACCCCAGCAGAGGCTTGCAAGAAGCCAGATGACCCCCCACTCCATGAGGGCTGCCATTTTCCACATCTGAACTCCCCTCTCGTCAGAACTCCACCCAGCAGAAGAGCTGATCACAGCATGGCTTGTGTGGTTGCTTGCAGCCACATGGTTCATCAATAAATGCTTGAGATCAGAGGTGACAAAAGAGTATGCCACCCACACGGCAGAGCCTGGCAAGCTACCCATGTCGTATTTGATATGCAAATACCAGCAACAATTATAGACCTCATTCCCATGACCTGATGGAATGGTTTGAGGCTCTTTATGTTCCTGGAGCAAGCAGATGCCCTTGGGCTCTACTTGCATGAGACAGGACATATGGAGATGTTACTGGTGCCCGCTAGAGCAAATCGATGATGAACAGGGAAGACAGTGTTACTGTGATTGCAATTCTGACATGATATTTGGGAGTTCTTCCTGTTTCTCATTTTGAGGAAGGTCTCCATTTTTTAGGATAAGTATTTCCAATGTGCAACCCTCTCCTTCAGTTCCTAGAGAAGATACCCTGGGTCTTAACCAGTGAGATCATGGAGTCCTCTGATTGGTCCATCCTGCGGATGACCCAGTGATCACAGAGGTTTTAACTGGGGCCTGAAACTTGCTGTCACTTTGCTGACACTTAGGTAGATGGCACACGGGTCTTGATATTAATGATACCATTGTTGGTAGTACAATTCTGCCTCATGTTCAAGTTAACAAATTGGCCAGAGTTATTCTGGAACGAAAGTATGCTTGAGGCCTCCTGATATCCCCACCCAACTGCCTGAACCTGTATTAAGAGTCTGCACTCTCCAAGAACCTCACAGTCTCATCCCCTGAACAGAGAGACTGGAGCCCACTATTGAGGTTTAACTATTTACATTGTACTATGATAATAACACATGTTTTATTTAAATTCCTTGATATCTTGTATTTTTTTATTTTAGAAGCATATAGATTATTTATTTCCAGGTCACTGAGAATAGCTGTGGTGTATTGCAGTACACTGCTACCTAGAGTCTCTGCATCTTGCCTGGAGTTACCCCCTGCAGGTCAATTTGTATATGAGGGCAGGAAAACAGTTTGGTTCTGTGACTCTATATGGCAGAATATCTTACCATGTAATCTATGTTAGCTGGTATAAGTATGTTATCTCATGCTACCACAATTATCATGGGACTAAACAGATCTTACAAGTATTTTTATCTGGCTATGTTGGCTCTCTAAGTATAATATAGTTATAATTAGGTCAGAGAGAAATGCTGTTTGCCTTCTAGCAAGGAATCAAATGTAGCTCTCTTCACTTGATCACTTCACTTGATCACTTGACATCCTGTTGTTCATCAATTTGCTCAAGCCGGCGCCATTAACATTTCCATTTGACCCTATTACGTGCCAGTGTAGTCCAATGGCATCTGATTGCTTCAGGAATATGAAAAGCCTCAAACCGCTCGTTCAGGGTCTTGACGAAGAAGTCTGACCATCTTGTAGGTGGGTGGCCACGTGATCTTTTGATGTCCAGTGGGATCTAGTCAGTAACGGCTCTAGTCCAGCAGTCATCTCCAAATCACATTACATGTCCAGCCCATCTGATTTTCGATGCCTTGGCAAACGAGACAGCGTACCTGACCCTGGAACGCCGATGGAGGTTGGAACTCCAGATTCCTTCTCTCACTTGAGTGAGGCGTAATAATTCCAAGCATAGCAATTTCGATTCCTCTTTGGAAGACCCAAATAGCATTCTCATCCTGCTTTGGTAGGGCCCAGGTCTCTGTTAATGCAGGGAGAACGGTGTTAATGCAGGGAGAATGGTGTTAATGCAGGGAGAATGGTTTTAATGCAGTGAGTATGGTGGAGTCAAAGAGATGTGCCCGGAGCCCGAGGTTCTTTGTCCTTTTAGCTATTTCTTCGATGCTCTTCATTAAGTCTAAAGGCTAATATCCAAAACAACTGTGAAATAAATACAAGGATCTTGTGAAGGCTTGGAGAAATATATACCTGGCAGTAGAATATCCATGGTACAAATACATGTTTTTGCATTAATTCTGAGATACAGTTCATCTCAGATGCCCTTCCCCCCACTCTTCATAGGGCCTGCAGGGAAACTTCAAGGGCAGACCTTGGCTAAGGAAATATTAGCATTTCAATGGGACTAGGTGAGGTACTGGGAGAAGCAAATCTGAAAAAATTGGCCTTAAGTTCAATCTCTTGATGTCGACCCATCAGGGCTGAAAAATATAAATGCAGTAGCCTTCTACCCCTTTTCTCTCTTCCTTACTCCATGCCTACTCTCGTTTTGCCTCTGCTCTCCTTTTCTGTTCTCTGCCCGATGGGCCTAAGCACATGGTAATGGCCATCTTGGTCTAGGATTCTAAAATTACACGTGGCCAGGGACCAGCCAGGAACCTAAAGTTCAGGGGTTTACTGTAACTGGGTTGTATACCAGAACCTGTGTGAGTAAAGCTTTTTTCAAACTTTGCTTTGGCCCCCCAGAAGGACAGATGGGTTTTGGGAGTGGGGGCATTACCTCTGGGGGTCCCAGAAGCAGCAGGATGAGACTCACTCACCACATTAGCAGCCATTTTCTCTGTCCGGACGCTGACCATGAGGTCCCTAAGTCGCAAGTCGCTTGCAGTCACGCAGTCCATCAAACTAGTGGAAAAGTTATGTCCTTTAATGTACTGCATTCTACGATGTGTAGGAAAGGTAGGCGGGAGGGAGAGATAGAGAGGAGAGAAAAGATATACAGAAGCCACAAAGTAGTTGGGTTGCGGGTGGGGAGGGAGGTGGCGAAATTGGTGATGGAAGATGGGTTCTTGTGGAGGGATGGGTGTTGGAACACTATAGAATCAAAACTCGAGTGAAGCAGGAATGTCCCGTCAGGTCGGAGGCACAGAGACGAGACTCTAGGCACAAGGCGTATTTCCATTAGGGGCAGCAGCTCTCATATTGGTGGCTAACTGGCTGCAGCTGACTGACTGCAGCTAACTGACCAGAGCTGACTGACTTGAGCTTACTGAATTGAGCTGACTGACCCTCAAACAAAACCCCAACTTCCTTATATGCCAACACAACAAAAGGCAGTAAAACTTAAAGTTTACATAATTGACACTGCAAGGACATTTTACATTTTTTACCATAGGATTTATGGTGGTAGGAAGAGACACTCAGGAACCAGAAGCCTGTAGGTGGTGCTATCTCAGTGAGGTGAGATAAGCAAAGAATGCAACAGTTTGTTAACTTAGCCTTCCTAAATTGCCCCAGAAGACAAGGTCTTGTTCATAAGACTCCATCTAGGGCTAATTAGAGCCAACAAGGGAATGTGCAGAGAAATGACCTAGGATAGCCTAGTCTGTGTAACTGCAGCTTGATTAACAGTCTCACTAGGGAATTCTACATACTAACTCTATTGGGAGACAGTCTGCCAGAAGACCCCATGTATCTGTTAACAGGCAGTACACATCAGACCTTCCTTCGCATATCCTTAGATCTACTTACTGCTACACTTGAGGGCTGGAGTGATAGCCCAGCGGGTAGGGCATTTGCCTTGCACGCAGCCAGTCCAGGCTGGCCCAGGTTTGATCCCCAGCATCCCATATGGTCCCCAAGCACCGCCAGGAGTAATTCCTGAGTGCAGAGCCAGGAGAAACCCCTGAGCATTGCCAGGTGTGACCCAAAAAAGCAAAAACTAGTTCCAGAGGCCCCATTTACTCTCAATGGAACAAACATCTCTGAATGCAACAGTTATGTGTACCTAGGCCGAGAAGTCAACATGATGAACAACCTAAAACCTGAGCTGTGCAGGAGGAAGAGAGCAGCATGGAATGCCTTCAAAAGCATCAAAGAAATAGCTAAAAAGACAAAGAACCTCTGGCTCTGGGCACATCTCTTCGACTTCACCATTCTCCCTGCACTAACATACGCCTCAGAGACCTGGGCCCTACGAAAGCAGGATGAGAATCCTATTCGGGTATCCCAAAGAGGAATCGAAAGAGCTATGCTTGGAATATCACACCTCACTCAAGAGAAAGAAGGAATCCGGAGCTCTGAACTCCATCGCTGTTCCAGAGTCAGGGATGCTGTCTCGCTTGCCAAGGCATCGAAAATCAGATGGGCTGGACATGTAATGTGATTTGGAGATGACCACTGGACTAGAGCCGTTACTGACTGGATCCACAGGATGTCAAAAGATCACGCAGCCGCCCACCTATGAGATGGTCAGACTTCTTCATCAAGACCCTGAACGAACAGTTTGAGGCTCTTTGTATTCCTGAAGCAAGCAGATGCCATTGGGATACACTGGCACGTGATAGGGTCAAATGGAAATGTTACTGGAACCCGCTCGAGAAAATTGATGAATAATGGGACGTCAAGTGATCATGTGATCAATAACTACCATTTATTCATAATTTCTTATGTTCTGTGTACCCTGTCTAGTACCAAATGCCTTTCCTCATGTAACTGTCTCAGTGACTATATTTTATAGGTGAGGAGACTGAGTAGAGTTTCAGTACTTGGCTACATGTTCTCTCAGAACAATTGCTATTCAGACCAGGCAGTCAAAACCAGAGTTAGGCTTTTGGTGAGAGCCTTTGCCTTATGTAAGTTAATAGGATTTTAATATAGTGACTTTTGGCTCATACACTGTTGCTGAAAGAAGACATGTAAGATCTTTATATATTAAAAGCTCCTGGATGTACCTGATATTTTTCAGATTTCCATATTGCAAGATTTAGAAGAAATCAAATACGTTACAGCATACTGGCTAAAGAACATTTATATTTTACAAATAAATACCTAACAAATAAGGTCAACATCATACCAACATAATGAATCTCCTTGAATTCATGTTGCCACAATATGATTCATGCCACAATAAGATTTATGTTATGTTGATAGTAAAAGACTTTTTGTAGACTTTTTTTTGTATTTAATAATCCTTTTATAGGATCCACATTTTGGTCTAACTTTGGTCCATTGCATTGGCTGGTTCAATTACTGCAGCAGAGAGCATGTCATTATTATCTAAAATATTGTCTGAAGCATCTCTGAACCAAAACAATTCAAGGTTACCCTTTTGTTATGTTAATAGCAAACTTTATATTCATAAGATGTTCCTTCTATAATTTTTATTTTACATGTTACTGTGTTAATCTGGTTGATCCTGTTGAACCAGGTTCTAAGAGGAGGATGAAGCCTGCACTTGACATGACCCAATACATATGAACAAATCTGAGTAAATTCTCAATTTTCTTTAGAGCTGAAGTCTCCACTTGTGATATGAATGCTGGGTAATATGGTTTACAGCAAAAGAACATAAATTACTTTCTGCACAACATAGTGTGTCCACGATGATAAAAAACAAAAAGCTAAAAGTTTCCTTTTTTGAGTCATCCATACTCTTGCCAATTCTCCCCTGACAGATGGATGAAAGATTTAAAACTGTGTTTATTGTAGGAATAATAATATAAAATTTAGTCACTAGTAAGAATATAAACTCCACCCCTCAGAACAGCTGGTCACAGCCTGACTCACGCGCCGCAAGTGGCTGCGCAGTTCATCAATAAATGGTGGAGATCAGAGGTGACAAAAGAGTATGCCACCCACACGGCAGAGCCTGGCAAGCTACCCGTGTCATATTTGATATGCCAAATACCAGTAACAATTATAGACCACTGTGGCAGGACACCTAAAAGCCTAAAAGCCTCTGCATCTGCCCTGGATTGCCTCCCTGCAGATCACTTCGTAGATAAGGGGTAGTTTAAATGTGGCAGTTTATCTGACCATGTATTCTGTACTGGCTGGTATAAATATTCTCTCATGCTACTGTTGGAGGACAGATTTAGCTATTCTGGGAGTTTTGTTGTTTTGCCCACTCCCAGCTTAATCTTATTTAAGCCAAGGTTCATTCTAATGAGACCTCTCTTCTATGTAAACACTGCTAGAGGGTATGGCAGTTACAGAAGTCACCTTGATTGAATAACTTCTGACTTATACATCTACTAAGACTTCTATGTTTTCTAGATTGGGCACAGCTCCTCTTTATACCCACTGCACCCAGCATGGGAAAGTTAGAATTTACCAGGAGACTACCACCCTGGCTACGTTGAGACTATAGGAAGACTCTAGGAAGGATCATACTAGTTTGCTCTAAGCAGGCGAGTGTGACCCTTTCAGTACATGAGAACAAGATACTCAGAATCATCCTGGTGCAGATAATAATAAGAAGGACCTTGTGGGTACCATCTAGATTACATGAAGCTCATGAAGTTAAGATGTATTACTTTATATCAGCCCTCTCTCTCTCTCTCTCTCTCCAGTGTTTTACATAAGAGATAATCTTGGTAGAAAGGATTAGACCTTGGCATAACCTTTGTTTATACCTGCAATAGGGTGTGGCACTACACTCTGTTTAGAGTTCTTTGTTGACATGACCCTCCCCATTGGATTACTTTGGTGTATATAAGGGGCTGACTAGAGGCCCCTTCACCTTTGCCTTTTGGGTCTTTTAGCTTTCAGCTTTTGGCTCCTTAGCCTTGCGACTTTTGGCTTTTGGCTTTTTGCTCTTTGGCCTTTTGCTCCTTCTTCTAGGTAAGACTCAGCTCGGGTGAGATCCTCTCTCTTTGGTGGTAGACTTAGGCTCTTTTGTATGGTCTAAGTTCGGACCAGAGCTAAAGTTTGTTCATTATATTGGAGTGCTGTGGAAGAGCTTTTGTACTATTAAAAGCCTTTTTGGAACTGCACCGACTTGTGAGTTTTCATCTGTTCTCCTGGCGTCCTCGGAGGTAGAAGAGAACCTCTGTCCTGACACTGTCGGGGACCCCGCGGCCTTCCCGACATGCTACCACAATCATTGTGGGACTAGCTAGATCTTACCAGCATATTTGCCTGGCCACGTTGGATCTCTAAGTAATTAGACCAGAGAGATATGCTGTTTTGCCTGCAAGCAAGGAAGCATGGCTCCCTGATAACTCAAAGGCAACTAAAACACAAAACTACCATGAAGTAGAGGAGACTCTTGTGAAGGCTTGGAGAAATATTTAACTGGCATTAGTATTAGACTTTGGTACAGAGACATGCCATCTCAGAAACCCCCTTCTCTACCCTATAAAAGCATTTCCAGGCAGATCTTGGCTCAAAACATTAGCATATAATAGGGCGTAGGTGAGGTGCTGGGAGAAATGACCTAAGGGCATTTGACCCTTCCTGCTTCCCATAATAATGGGAGGTCTGAGTTTCAGGGGTATATAACCAGCCTGCTTCCTCTCTCTCTCTCTCTTTTTGGGCTCTCTCTTTTTTGGGCTTTCTTTGTGGGCTCGCTCTCTTCTTGGGAGTCTTGTCTTTGTCTCCTCTTTACAGGTCCTTAACATGTGGTGGCCGCCATCTTGGCCTACACATGGCTGGGGTTCTAGCCTGGAATCCTAAGCACCGGGTTTTTCTATTGCTGACTTGTATGCCTGAACCTGTGACAAACAAGAATCAGATCCATTCATAACATGGCAGTTTGCGATTTTCATGGCAACCTCCAGAGCTGACCAAATGCAGTTAGAATCTTAGTGGTGAAGGAAGATTCCTTTTTATAACAAATACCCACCAACACTGGTAATTTTCTATTTTTTATGTGTGATTGCATGATGTAATATCTCATTGATGTTTTGATTCCCATGTCCCTGATACTAAGTGACTATAAACACTTTTCCAAAGCCTACTGGCAGCCACATGTATTCTTAAGATAAGTGTTTGTGCATCTATACTACCCATTGCTGAAGGCATAATGGATAGTTTTTTGTTGTTGCTGAACTTCATGAGTACTTTATATATCTTGAATATTAGCCTTTTATGTAATGTATGCTGTGAAAATATTTTCTACCACCAATAGATATATTTTATATTAGTTTGATATTTTTCCCACACAAATACTTTTAATTGTATATTGTCCCTTTTATTTTTGGTTTTCATATCTTGCCAATGGAATAAAATTATAGAAAACACTTTTGAGGGCCAAATCCTGCAGGGTTTTACTCAAAGCATTTTGTGAGTTCTGGTGTAATCTTGAGGTCTTTTATCCACTTTGACTTAGCTTTTGTAAACTGTGTGAGATATGGTACCAGTTTCCATTCTTTCAATGTTGCTATCCAGTTTTCCTGGCACTATTTGTTGAAGACAGTGTGTGGGAATGTTGCCTGGCTTAATCTCTTTGGAAAGCAATATAGACATTACTTTAAAATGGCAAATAAAGATCCCATATGACCCCAAATTACACTCTTTACACTCTGGCAACATCTCTCAATACATAAAAACATTAATTTGAAAAGACATATGCAGATTATGTTCTTCACAGCACTTAGTACGTTATACTAGGATATAGAAATGATACAAATTTCCAATGACAGAATAATGGATAATAGAATTGTAGTATGTGAATATGGTGGGTACTACCAAGCTGTAAGCAAATCTGAAACCGTGTGGTTTACAGCAATGTTGACTGAACTGGAGGGTAGCATGCTAAGTGAGAAAAGTGAAATAAGAGCAGATGATCTCACTCGTGTGATTTTGGGGAGACAAAACAAAGGGAATAGACAGAATGTAACAATGCTGAATCTTTGGCTTTGATTCACAGGCTAACAGTGAGGGGAGGCCTGATGGAATGAAAATTGGATCAGAGGTGGCATAGGGACAGTGGTGGAAGGTCTCAGGCACCTGAGCAGTGGTGTGCAGTGACTTTGCACATAATTATCATACTTTAACACCATCATAATGATGCCACCTAAATTACACTCTAAAAATAAATTTTTAGGGGCCGGAGCGATAGCACAGCGCATAGGGCATTTGCCTTGCATGTGGCAGACCCAGGTTCGATCCCTGGCATCCCATATGGTCCCCCAAACACCGCCAGGAGTAATTCCTGAGTGAAGAGCCAGGAATAAACCCTGAGCATTGCTAGGTGTGACCCAAAAAAGCAAAAAAAAAAAAAAAAAAAAAAGAAAGAAAAGAAATTTTTAGGATTCCAGGTGCTGCTTTTAAGTCTAGGAAATCATGACATTATTGTCCTTCCTTTTTCTCTGAAACCCCATGCATATCCAGTCACCTATTTAACTTATATCGATTATGGACCTATATTACCCAGAAATTAGTCTAGAAATACTACTACTCTCTCTAGAGCATGCCCACACTAACTCTAGAAATGTGTACTCTTGCTTTTAGTAGTCTTTGTTAGAAACAAAGCTATTTTATTTAGGCTATGTTTGCACTGACACTTTTATGTCTGGGTGAAGTCCTTTTCCAGGAGGGCTGGACTGGAGAAGAAAACAATGAGGGGTAGGACTGATTTTCCTTTTATTACAAAGAACAAGTCCTTACCACAGCCTGAGCACATGTCACCTGATATATCCAGTTATGGAGATAAATTACTACTCCATGAAGACAAAATAGATTACCACACAAACACAGCACTGGTAAGATACAAATTTTATGCTACATAGCTACACATGAAAGATGAAGCCTCAGTTTACCCTTGCCAACCAGAGAGAAGCCCATAGTCTCCGCTTGCCAGCAGTTCCATTTCTCCTCATTGACCTACCCCACCTTACAACTCTGTCCCAGAACTAGGAAGATAATGCACAACACCTGAGGCAGAAGGCCAGAAAGACTCAAACCAGTCAGACCTCCCTGAAGATCCCCTGCATTCTTTATAATACCTGATTGATAACAATGCAAAGGACCTTTAAAAGGCTAACACTAAACTCAATTTTAACTTAATCCTTTACTAAGTTCCTCCCCACAAGGAGAGTTCCTTTTTTACTCCTCTACTTTCCAATAAACTTTACTAATTTCCAACTCTGAGTCTGAGCATCTTTAGTATTCAATATTTTCATTCTTGAAAATTTGAAGAACCTGGGAATCACAAAGGAACACAGAGACTCGCTGCCACTGCTTCCAACTTAACCTGCATCACTCATTGCAGACCTTATCAGCTCTAACCCTTTCAGAACCATCCCTGAATTAAAGAGGAAGGTGTATTCTTCCCTTTCAAAACTATTGCTTCTCTTCCTACCCATATAAGTCACCTGCAAGGGACTCATCAATTCACATTTTCCTCACAGGGTCCCGAAAGTTTCTAGATATGACCACAGCTCTAGTATGCATCAGATATACTCCACATTATGCACCCAGGGATGCCACATTAATAGTAACATTGAGTCAGTGATGATGCAGGTGGGCCTCACGGGTGGCTTATGTGAGGCCTGAAGGGAGAGAGAGATGGTCGCTTTCTCCCGAGCCGTCTCTGCCACCCGGGACCCGCTGGGCAGGCTAAGGACTGATAAAGTCTGCGATGAGCCCCTTCACGGTGTGGACCTGAGCCCCACCAGTCCCACGAGGTGGCTGTCAAGCCACACCTGATGTCCACTTGATCTCTAGGCACAGGAGTTGATCCCCACCACCCAAGGTTTCTCGGGGAGTCATGGACTCAGGCTGGAGCGAGGAATTGCTCTTTGCAGGAAAGGAAAGTCAGTCCTAGGCCTTACCCAGGGTTGCCTTAGAGTTCTTGTCTTCCTCCAGAAAAAGAATTTTCAGGATTCGACTAACAGTGAAGTTAAAACAGGTTTTATTAAGGAGGTTTTTGGAAAGGGAAGGAGGAGGAAAAGTAAGAGAGAGAGAGAGAGAGTGTCGGGAGCACCGCCGGGTCCCTGACAGTGTCGGGAAGTGAGTTCCCTTCTACCTCCGAAGACGGCAGGGAATGGGTGAAGACTCAGGGAATCCGATGCAGTTTTAAAAGGGCTTTACTATCACAGGTTCCAATATACAATCCAAGAGCAGGGAAAACCTCCGGACTCTGGGTTCCCAGCTAGGCCCCAGCCAGGTGTAGGCCAAGATGGCTGCCACCACGTGTTGAGGCCCAACAGAGAATGGAGAGGACGGAGAAGCATAACACCAAGGGAAGCCGAAATGGCAAAAAGGGGGAAAAAAGAGAGAGATTCTTTCTTCTTGCAGCTTATTTTATAGCTAGACATCCGCCCAAACCCCCAGCCCAGCCGATTCTGGGCTGGGCTATCTAGAGATGAAAACAGGAAAACAGCTCCATAGAATGTAGCAACTTCAGGAGACCATCTGGTTGTTTACAAGGACCCAGAGCTAATTAAAAGCCTCCTAGCAGAGCTGGGAGAAGCTATAAGCCAAATGTAACTTCCC
The DNA here is from genome assembly GCA_021461705.1 of Cryptotis parvus. Taxonomy (NCBI): domain Eukaryota; kingdom Metazoa; phylum Chordata; class Mammalia; order Eulipotyphla; family Soricidae; genus Cryptotis; species Cryptotis parvus. The sequence continues at coordinate 27,145 of JAJIBD010011593.1, read as the reverse complement.
CTGGCAGGAAGGATCAAATGCCCTCAGGTAATTTCTCCCAGCACCTCACCTAATATCTTGAGCCAAGATCTGCCTGGAATTGCCTTTATAAGGTAGAGAAGGAGGTTTCTGAGATGGCATGTCTCTGTACCAAAGACTAATACTAATGGCAGTTAAATATTTCTCCAAGCCTTAACAAGAGTCTCGTCTACTTCACGGTGGTTTTGTATTTTAGTTGCCTTTGAGTTATCAGGGAGCCATGCTTGCTTGCTTGGAGGCAAACAGCATTTCTCTCTGGTCTAATTACTTAGAGATCCAACGTGGCCAGGCAAATATGCTGGTAAGATCTAGCTAGTCCCACGACACTTGTGGTAGCATGAGAGAATATTTATACCAGCCAGTACAGAATACATGGTCAGATAAGACTGCCACATTCTGACTATCCGCCTATCTATGAAGTGACTGGCAGGAGGCAATCTAGGGCAGATGCAGAGGCCTAGGCTTTTAGGGTGTCCTGCAACAAGAGAGTATACATCTCAAGAGGGAGGTGCGGGCAACACACGTGCTCAGGCACCACATGTGCTCGGCCATGTGGACTGAGGTAGCATGTGTGTCCATGCAGCATGTGCACGTTGTCCTTTGGTCAGGACGGCTTTTATAGATTTCTCTCCAAGTTACTCTCATATGGGTCTTCAACCTAGGTTGCTAGGGCCATTGCCAAGGGGAATAGACTTTGGGAGTGGTCTTCTTTGACTGGAATGCTTTGGAGTCTTCTGAGAGCTGGGTCCTGGGCCTGGAAGGCTGATTCATCTTCCTCAGGAGATTTAATTACCTAAATCCTTTAGAAGGGCCTGTGGCCTATGGGTTTCACACCTTCCCTTTGGCCTTCCCTTCCCCCAGGGTCTATTGTTGATAGTGGCCTTATCAAGTCTGGTTTTCAAACAGATGTGACTCTGGATAGCTGAAGGACCAGTTTTTCTTGTTCAGGAATTTTTATTGCCATGTGGCACCCCCTGTCTGCCTGCCTACAACAGTGACACAATCCAAAATGTGTAATGAGGGACTGGAGCAAAAATCCAGCTGGGAGGGCAATTGCCTTGCATGCCGCAAACCCAGGTTCAATCCCGGTATCCTATATGGTCCCTCAAGCACCGCCAGGAGTAATTCGTGAGTGAAAAGCCAGGAGTAACCCCTGAGCATTACTGGATGTGACCCCAAAAGAAAAAAAATGTGTAATGAAAGTACTGCTGCTACCATAGACAGGTTTTTATCTCCAGTCACCTAAGATTGGAAGCTAGAGATAAAACAGTGTTTGATAACTTGCTCACCTGCTAGTGCTGGATTTTTGCATTGCTGATGGGGGATTGCTCTTCTTCCTATAAGTCATTTGCATATTCTTATGCCAAATGTTTAGGCTAAAGAGAGTTCCTTCTTGTGTAAACACAAGGGAGAGTGGGGGCAGGTACTTGTGAGTTAGTTACTCTGAAATGATTGCTCCTGGACATGCTGTCATATTTTCTAACTATAAGCCAAAGTGCCATTTATATTTGGTCTAATTCCTTACACCTCCAGTCCTTAACTAGGGACTAGATGGTACCAGGAAGAGAGACATTCTGGCTAAAAAATTGGACACTTGGTATAAATCCTGCTCTGAGTCAAAAAGATTAAAGCATAGGTCACAACAGTGTGAAGCAGATCAAGAGCACTTAGGAAATGCCCTAGGGTTCCTGGGGACATGGCTGGCCAGGCTGTTTCAATGCAAGCAGCATTTTCATTTCTATTTTCTTCACTTCCACTCTCATGTCATCTTGCATTTTATTGGCTCTGTTTTCCATTGCATGAGCTCCTTATGCATCGTTAACAGCTCCCTTCAAAATTCCTTATCTGAGACGTTATACAGCTCATTATTATAGCTTGGTTCATCTTGACAAGCTTCTTTGCTCATTGAGCTTGGTTAGAATTCTGTGTTGCTTTACCATTACGACTATTATAGGTTAAAATTGTGTGTTCTTGTGTGGATGGGCAGTACAGTGAGGGTTGTCAATTGTTATTTACAGTTTTGTGGGAGGTGGGGAATATTGTGACCAATGTACCCTGGTACTTCTATGTAGGATATACACTAAGTACTTCTGTGTGGTTTTGAAATTTGGGGTGTGAAACCTGCAATAGTCCTAATTCCTATGTGTGCTTGATCTGTGATGGGGTTGGGTGTGGGCTCTGGGGAGTTCAGGACGCACCTGGGATGGGGCCAGTTGAATCGGGAGCATGTTGGCATGGAGAGAATGCTGGGTCCTATCAGCAGAACTTGGGTGCTTGTCGGGGGCGCCACTCGGGCCCCGACAATGTCAGGACAGAAGTTCTCTCCTACCTCTGAGGACACCGGGGAACAGATGAAAACTCACGAGTCTGGCACAGTTCCAAAAAGGCTTTTAGTAGTACAAAAGCTCTTCCACAGCAATCCAATATAATGAAATAATTCTAGCTCTGGTCCAATCTTAGACCATACAAGAGAGCCTAAGTCTCCCACCAAAGAGAGAGAGGATCTCACCCGAGCTGAGTCCTACCTAGAAGAAGGAGCAAAAGGTCAAAGAGCAAAAGGCCAAAAGCCAAAAGCAAAAGGCCGAGGAGCCAAAAACCGAAAGGTAAAAGGCCCCAAAGGCAAAAGTGAAGGGGCCTCAAGTCAGCCCCTTATATACACCAAAGTAATCCAATCGGGAGGGTCATGTCAATAAAGAACTCTTAACAGAGTATAGTGCCACACCCTATTGCAGGTATAAACAAAGGTTATGCCAAGGTCTAATCCTTTCTACCAAGATTATCTCTTATGTAAAACACTGGAGAGAGAGAGAGGGCATAGAAAAGAGGTCTCATTAGAATAAACCATGACTTAAATAGATTAAGCTGGGAGTGGGAAAAACAACAAAACTCCCAGAATAGCTAAACCCGTCCTCCAACAGCTGAGCATCTAAAAAGTCCTACCTGACAGTGAAGATAAAACAGTGCCCCATAAGAATTCATACCTGAACTACCACAGCACCGTGGGGAAACAACACAAATTCCCATCTCAAAGAGCAAATGAAGAAAACAACCCTGAGTGTTGGATGACAGGTTTAGCTAGTTTGGGAACTTTGCTGTTTTGCCCACTCACAGCTTAATCTACTTAAGCCAAGGTTCATTCTAATGAGAACTCTCTTCTATGTCAACATTGCTAGAGGGTGTGGCAGTTACAGAAGTCACCTTGACTGAATAACTTCTGACTTATACATCTAGTAATACTTCTATGTTTTCTAGATTGGGCACAGCTCCTCTTTATATCCACTGCACCTAGCATGGGACAGTTAGAATTTACCAGGGGACTACCACCCTGGCTACATTGAGACTATAAGAAGACTATAGGAAGGATCATACTAGTTTGCTCTTAAGCAGGCGAGTGTGACCCTTTCAGTATATGGAGAACAAGGTACTCAGAGTCACCCTGATGCAGATAATAAATAAGAAGGACCCTGTGGGTAGATCTAGATTACATGAAGTTCATGAAATTAAGATGTATTACTTTATACCAGCTCCCTCTCTCTCCAGTGTTTTACATAAGAGATAATCTCAGAAGAAGGAATTAGTCCTTGGCTAACCTTTGTTTATACCTGCAATAGTGTGTGGCACCGCCCTTCTACACTTTTTAGGGTTCTTTGTTGACATGAACCTACCTGTTGGATTACTTTGGTGTATATAAGGGGCTGACTTGAGGTGCCTTGGCTTTTTGCTCCTGGGCCTTTTGCTGCTTCTTTTGGGTAGGACTCCTCTCAGGTGAGATCCTCTCTCTTTGGTGGGAGACTTAGGCTCTTTTGTATGGTCTAAGTTTTGACCAGAGCTAGAGTTCTTTCATTATATTGGATTGAGGTGGTAGAGCTTTGTACTATTAAAAGCCTTTTGGAACTGTGCTGGACTCATGAGTTTTCATCCGTTCCCCGGTGTCCTCGGAGGTAGAAGAGAACTTCTGTCCTGACACTGTCGGGGACACCAGCAGCATCCCCACACTGAAGACTCAAAATCACATACATAATCTCTCTGACAACGAATTCAGAGAAGAAATGGTTTAATGAGCTCCATGAAAAAGTGGGCATGGATGATCAATAAAATAAAAGAAGGCATAAGTGAAGCAGTGAAAAGGGCAGTTAATAAATTTCGGTAGGAAATGAGAAGAGAAATGAGAATACTACAAACAGAAATATCATCAATAAAAAACAGTAGATGAAATTAAAAACACAATAGAGACTCTCAACAGCAGGATGACAACAGCAGAAGACAGAATCAATGAGAATGAGGATGAAAGCACTCAGGAAAAATGCAACAGATGAAAAAAGTCCAAAAAATATGGATCAGCAGTGGAACAGAGAACATTGGGAAGAATCCAAGAGGAACAACATAAGAATCATCAGACACTGATGCAGAGAAAGCATTTGACAAGATCCAGCACCCATTCATGATTAAAATCCTCCAGAAAATGGGAATTGAAGAGACTTTCCTCAAGATACTTACAGCCATCTACCAAAAGCCCACAGCGAGCATCATTCTAAATGGGGAAAAGTTGAAAGCCTTCCCCCTGAGATCAGGGACAAGACAAGGTTGCCCACTCTCACCTCTTTTATTCAATATAGTACTGGAAGTACTTGCCATAGCAATCAGAGAAGAAAAGGACATCAAGGGCATCCATATAGGCAAGGAAGAAGTCAAGCTATCATTATTGCAGATGACATGATATTATACCTAGAGAACCCTAAACTCTCTTCCAAACAACTCCTAGAAACAATAGGCGCATATAGTAGAGTGGCAGGGTACAAAATCAACACCCAAACGTCAGTGGCTTTCCTATATACAAATAACGAAAGAGAAGAAAGGGATATTAAGGAAACAATTCCATTCACAATTGTGCCACAATCTCAGGTACCCTACCTCCCTGGGGTGTGCGGCTGGCGGGCGGGCGCCTGGGGCCGTGGTAGAGCCCCAGGTCTCGGCAGAAGGTGGAACTACAAACCCCAGAAGTCCGAGCGGAACCGGAAGTAAACAGTCATTTTGAACTCTCACACCGGCCTGTCTGCATCTCAGGTACCCTACCTCCCTGGGGTGTGCGGCTGGCGGGCAGGCGCCTGGGGCCGTGGTAGAGCCCCAGGTCTCGGCGGAAGGTGGAACTACAACCCCCAAAAGTCCGAGCGGAACCGGAAGTAAACGGTCATTTTGAACTCTCACACCCGGCCTGTCTGCATCTCAGGTACCCCTACCTCCCTGGGGTGTGTGGCTGGCGGGCGGGCGGCTGCTAACGCAGCCACTTATTAATAGAAAAACTAGGAAATTCAACATCAAGGGAAGGTAATACCCTCAAGAAAAAAGACACAGTGCACCAGAGGAATCTATCCCTGAACACCACAACACCATGGGGAAACAACGCAGATCCCCAGCTCGAAGAACAGATGAAGGAATCGACCCTGAAGACTCAAAAAAGAATACAGATGTGCATGATCTCTCTGACAGTGAAATCAGAGAAGAAATTGGTAGGATGTTTAAGGAGCTCAACGAAAAAATTGAGCAGATGTCCAATAAAATACAGGAGAATATAAACGAAGCAGTTGAAAGGGCTGTCAATAAACTACGAGAGGAAATGAGAGCAGAAATGAGAACCATGCAAATAGAAATATCATCGCTTAAAAAACTCAGTAGACGAAATGAAAAACACAATCGGGGCTCTGAATAGTAGGATGACAGCAGCGGAAGAGAGAATCAGTGAGACTGAAGATGAGCTGCAGAAAGCACTCAGAGATCTACATAAGATGGAAAAAGACCGGATAATGGATCAGCAACGAAACAGAGAACAATGGGATGAAGCCAGGCGGAACAACATAAGAATCATAGGAGTCCCAGAGGGACAAGAAAGTAACCCCAAGGAAATTAAAACAGTTAAAAACATCCTGGCTGAAAAGTTCCCGAGTTAAAGGGACGAAGGCATCCAGATCCAAGAAGCCCGACGCGTACCAGCAAGAAGAGACCCCAATAGAAAGACCCCAAGACACATCCTAGTCAAAGTAATGGATGCCATAGACAGAGACAGAATTCTTCAGGCAGCAAGATCAAAGAAGGAAATTGTATACAAAGGAGCATCCATTCGACTTTCAGCAGACTTCTCAGAAGACACCCTCCAAGCCCGAAGGCAGTGGTGGGATATAGTGAAAAAACTTAATGAAATGAATGCCTCAGCAAGAATTCTTTATCCGGCTAAACTCTCGCTCAGATTTGAAGGACAGATATACAACTTCTTGGATAAACAACAGCTTAGGAACTTTGTAAAATCAAAACCAACCTTAAAAGAAGGACTGAAAGATCTACTATAAGACGAGACATAACCCAAAAAGAACAACCAACCTATTCAGAAAGATGGCACAAAATCCCATGACAATAATCTCTCTCAATGTCAATGGTCTAAATGCACCAGTTAAGAGACACAGAGTGGCACAATGGATCAAAAAATTGAATCCGACATTCTGCTGCCTGCAAGAAACACACCTGAACAATCGGAGCAAAGACAGGCTCAAAATAAAAGGCTGGAAAATAAACCTTCATTCAAACAACCCATCCAAAAGGCTGGGGTAGCCATACTGGTATCTGACAACATAGACTTCAGGCTGAAGAAGGTCAGAAGGGACAGTGAAGGTCACTTCTTAATAGTCAAGGGATGCATATATCAGGAAGAAATCACGCTATTAAACATATATGCAGCCAACGAGGGGCCAGCAAAATACCTAAAACAACTACTAATAGACTTCAAAGAAGACATTGACAGCAACACAAAGGGAAGAAGCCAAGTTATCACTATTTGCAGATGACATGATATTATACCTGGAAAACCCGAAACTCTCTATCAAGAGGCTCCTAGAAATAATACATTCCTATAGCAGAGTAGCAGGGTACAAAATCAATACCCAAAAGTCAATGGCCTTCCTATATGCTAACAGCGAAAGAGAAGAAAGTGACATTAAAGAAACTATCCCATTCACATTTGCGCCGCAGAAAATCAAATACCTAGGAATCAGTTTGACAAAGAATGTAAAGGATCTCTACAAAGAAAACTACAAAACGTTACTTCAGGAAATAAAAGAAGACCTGAGGAAATGGAGACATATTCCCTGCTCATGGATCGGAAGGATTAACGTTATCAAAATGGTAATACTCCCTAGAGCTTTATACAGATTCAATGCGGTCCCTATAAAGATACCCATGATGTTCTTCAAAAGAAATTGAACAAACACTCCTGAAATTTGTATGGAATAATAAAACTCCACGAATAGCTAAAGCAATCCTTGGGAAAAAGAAGATGGGAGGTATCACTTTCCCCAACCTCAAGCTCTACTACAGAGCAGTTGTAATTAAGACAGTGTGGTATTGGTATAGATACAGACCTGTAGACCTATGGAATAGAACTGAGTATCCTGAAACACATTCTCAAATATACAAACACTTAATCTTTGATAAAGGAGCAAAAAAATATTAAGTGGAGCAAAGAAAGCCTCTTCAACAAATGGTGCTGGGAAAACTGGGCAGCTACATGTAAAAAAAATGAACTTAGACCTCCTTCTAACGCCATGCACAAAAGTCAGATCAAAATGGACTCTAGATCTCAACATCAGACATGAATCTATAAGGTACATCGAAGAAAACATAGGAGAAACGCTCTACGACATCGAAACAAAAAGTATCTTTAAAGATGACACACCACTGACCAAGCAAATGGAAGCAAAGATAAACAAATGGGATTATATAAAACTAAAAAGCTTCTGCACCTCAAAAGAAACGGTGACCAAGATACAAAGACAATCCACAGAGTGGGAAAGGATATTCACCCAATACCCATCTGAAAAGGGGTTAATATCCAGGATATATCAGGCACTGGTAGCACTCCACAAGAAAAAAAACAGCCAACCCCATCAAAAAAATGGGGAGAAGAAATGAACAGAAGCTTCCAAAAAAGAAGAAATTCGAATGGCCAAAAGGCATATGAAAAAGTGTTCTTCATCTTTAATCATCAGGGAGATGCAAATCAAAACAACAATGAGGTACCATCTCACACCACAGAGACTGGCACACATCCAAAACAGCAAGAACAACCAGTGCTGGCGTGGATGTGGGGAAAAAAGGGACTCTGATCCACTGTTGGTGGGAGTGCCGACTGGTCCAGCCCTTTTGGAAAACAATATGGGCATTCCTCCGAAAACTAGATATTGAGCTCCCATTTGATCCAGCAATAGCACTCCTGGGGAATATACCCGAGAGACCGAAAAACACATAGCAGAAACACTATCTGTACTTCTTTATTCATCTCTGCGCTATTCACTATAGCTAGAATATGGAAACAACCTAAATGCCCGAGAACAGAGGACTGGCTAAAGAAACTGTGGTTCATCTACACTATGGAATACTATGCGGCTGTCAGAAAAGATGACATTATGAAATTTACCTGCAAATGGAGGGACATGGAGAGTATCATGCTGAGTGAAATTAGTCAGAAGGAAAAGAACAGATATAGAATGACTGCATTCATTAATCCGACATAAATAGATACCAGTGTTTTACTAAATGTGGGAAATGGTAATGGCAGATTAAGACTCACCATTGAATATACACAAAGAGACTTAAGTGATAAACTCTAAATACCTGCAGGGCTAGCCACAATGTGTAAAATAAGAGGCTGAGAGATGCAGAGACAGAGAGAGAGACAGAGAGAGAAAGAGAGGAAACTGGGGTACCTGCTATTAAGGCAGCATGGGGGGGTGGGCAGGAGGGGGTGGGGTACATTGGTGGTGGAAATGGGGCACTGGTGGAGGGATGGGTGCTGGTATACTGTATTACCAAGAACCAATTATGATCACCTTTGTAATTGTATGTTTCACTGTGGTATAATTAAAAAAAAAAAAGAATTGTGCCACAGATAATCAAATACCTAGGAATCAACTTACCCAAGTGTGTAAAGGAACTGTACAAAGAAAACTAAAAGACACTGCTCCAAGAGATAAAAGAGGACACAAGGAAATGGAAACATATTCCCTGCTCATGGATGGGGAGAATCAACATTGTTAAAATGGTAATACTCCTAGAGCTCTGTACAGATTCAATGCAGTCCCTGTAAGGTTACCCATGAGATTCTTCAAAGAAATTGACCAAACGGCTCCTGAAATTTGTATGGAACAATAAACCCCCAAGGATAGCTAAAGCAATCCTCGGGAAAAAAGAAGATGGGAGGCATCACCTTTCCCAACTTCAAACTGTACTACAAGGCAGTAGTAATTAAAACAGCATGGTATTGGAATAAAAACAGACCTATGGACCTATGGAATAGAATTGAGTATCCTGACACCCAACCTCAAACACATGATCATTTAATCTTTGATAAAGGTGCAATGAGTCTAAAATGGAGTAAGGAAAGCCTCTTCAACAAGTGGTGTTGGGAAAACTGGGCAGCGACATGTAAAAAAATGAATTTGGACCTGTGTCTAACACCATGCACAAAAATCAGATCAAAATGAATTAAAGATCTCAATATCAGACTTGAATCCATAAAGTACATTGAAGAAAATATAGGAAAAACCCTCCACGACATTGAAGCTAAAGGCATCTTCAAAGGTGAAACATCACTAACAAAGAAACTAGAAGAAAAGATAAACATATGGGACTACATGAAACTAAAAAGCTTCTGCACCTCAAAAGAAACAGTGACTAAGATACAAAAGCAGTCCACAAAATGGGAAAGAATATTCACCCAATACCCATCTGATAAGGGGTTAATATCCAGGATATATCAGGAACTGGTAGAACTTTACAAGAAGAAAACAAACAACCCCATCAAAAAATGGGGAGAAGAAATGAACAGAAACTTCAGCAAAGAAGAAATTCAAATGGCAAAAAACATATGAAAAAAATGTTCATCATCACTAACATCAGAGAGATGCAAATCAAAACAACAATGAGATACCACTTTACACCACAGAGACTGACACATATTCAAAAGAGCAAGAACAAGTGCTGACATGGATGTGGGGAAAAGGGGACACTTATCCATTGTTGGTGGGAATGCCTGCTGGTACAGCCTTTCTGGAAAACAATATGGACATTCCTCCAAAGGCTAGAAATTGAACTCCCATTTGACCCAGCCATACCACTCCTCGGAATATACTCTGGGTAACCAAAAATACTCAGCGGAAACACCATCCCTACTTTTATGTTCGTAGCAGCATTATTCACAATAGCCAGAATCTGGAGGCAACCAGAGTGCCCGAAAATCGATGACTGGATAAAAAGCTTTGGTACATCTACACAATGGAATACTATGCAGCTGGTAGGAAAAATGAAGTTATAAAATTTGCCTATAAATGGATGGACATGGAGAAGATTATGTTGAGCGAAATTAGTCAGAAGGAGAGTGACAGATACAGAATGACTGCATTTATTTGCATAACATAAATATATATGCACATATTATGATACCAATATCCAAGGTCAAGTGAAACATATATTAGGAGGTCTTGTCAAAGGTGGAAATTATCACAAACGTGTGGGAGTCAGAGGCTAGGTAAGACAGAAAATGGAACAGTGTGCTAACAATTGTCGAGAGTACTAATGCCAACCTAGAACTGAGCATTAAATAGAGGTAAAAAGGATACACATGACAACCCTTTAATGTATGTTCTGTGATCCATAGTCTGGAGGAGAAGGAAAAAGAGAAAGGGAAGGAAATAAAGAACCTGCCATGGAGACGGGCTGGGGGGGGGGAGGGAACCGGGGACGTTGGTGGTGGGAGATGGGCACTGGTGGCGGGATGGGTGCTGGAACACTGTATGACCAAAACCCAAATATGAACTTTTTAATTGTATATCTTTGTTATTTTAATAATAAAAAAAATTAAAAAAATTAAAAATAAATAAAATAGAATTTTAATAATAAAAATAAAAGTATCATCAGACACTGAGAGGAGCAGGAAGGAAACCCCAAAAAAATAGCTACAGTTAAAAAAAAAATTCTGGCAGATAAGTTCCCAGAGTTAAAGGACACAGGCATCCAAATCCAAGAAGTGTAAAGGATACCAGCAAAAAAGAGACCCCAATAAAAGGACTCCAAGACATATCCTAGTCAGAATAATCGATGCCATAGATAGAGACAATGGTGGAGATCAGAGGTGTCTACAAGAGTATGCCACCCGAATGACTGAGCCTGGCAAGCTACCCATGTCATATTTGATATGCCAAATACCAGTAACAATTATAGACCTCATTCCCATGATCTGATGGAATGGTTTGAGGCTCTTTATGTTCCTGGAGTAAGCAGATGCCCTTGGGCTCTACTAGCATGAGACACGACATATGGAGATGTTACTGGGGCCCGCTCGAGCAAATTGGTGATGAACGGGAAGACAAGTGATACAAGTGATACAAGTGATAGATAGAGTCACAATTCTTTAAGCAGCAAGATCAAAGAAGGAAATTTTATACAAAGGAGCATCCAAAAGCCGCATGGGATCCAAAAGCTGAAGGCTGAGAACCAAAAGGCAAAAGGTGAAGGGGCCTCAAGTCAGCCCTTTATATACACCCAAGTAATCTGATCGGGAGGTTGTCATGTCAACAAAGAACCCTAAACAGAGTGTAGTGCCACACCTTATTGCAGGTATAAACAAAGGTTATGCCAAGGACTAAGAAGATTATCTCTATGTAAAACACTGGAGAGAGAGGGCTGATATAAAGTAATACATCTTAACTTCATGAGCTTCATGTAATCTAGATGGTACCCACAAGGTCCTTCTTATCTGCACCAGCGTGATTCTGAGTATCTTGTTCTCCTGTACTGAAAGGGTCACTCTCGCCTGCTTAGAGCAAACTGGTATGATCCTTCCTATAGTCTTCCTATAGACTCAGCGTAGCCAGGGTGGTAGTCTTCTGGTAAATTCTAACCGTCCCACGTTGGGTGCAGTGGGTATAAAGAGGAGCTGTGCCCAATCTAGAAAACATAGAAGTATTAGATTTATAAGTCAGAAGTTATTCAATCAAGGTGACTTCTGTAACTGCCACACCCTCTAGCAGTGTTTACATAGAAGAGAAGTCTCATTAGAATGAACCTTGACTTAAGTAGATTAAGCTGGGAGTGGGCAAAACAACAAAACTCCCAGAATAGCTAAACCTGTCCTCCAACAGACTTCAGACTGAAAAAGGTCACAAAGGACAGTGAAGGTCGTTTCTTAATAATCAAAGCATACATATATAAGGAGGAAATTGCACTCCTAAACATATACTCACAAAATAGGGGGCCAGCAAAATACCTAAAACAACCGCTAATAGACTTCAAGAAGACATTGACAGCAACACGATTGTAGTTGGAGATTTCAACACTGCTCTATCAACCCCATCAAAAAGTAGGGAGAAGAAATGAATAGAAGCTTTCAAAAAGAAGAAATTTGAATGTCCAAAAGGCATGTGAAAAGTGTTCTTCATCATTAATCATCAGAGAGATGCAAATCAAAACAACAATGAGGTATCATCTCACACCACTGTGACTGGCACACATCCAAAAAAAGCAAGAACAACCGGTGCTGGCATGGATGCAGGGAGAAAGGGACTCTCATCCATTGTTGGTTTAATATCAACTAGTCCAGCCCTTTTGGAAAACAATATGGATATTCCTCTGAAAACTAGATATTGAGCTCCCATTTGACCCAGCAATACCACTCCTGTGAATATTCCCAGAAGACCCAAAAGCACACAGCAGAAATACTATCTGCACTTCTATATTCATCGCAGCTCTATCCACAATAGCCTGAATCTGGAAACAACCTAAATGCCCTTGAACAGAAGACTGGATATAGAAACTGGTATATCTGCACAATAGAATACTATGCAGTTGTCAGAAAAGACAAAGTCATGAAATTTACCTGCAAATGGATGGACATGGAGACTACCATGCTGAGTGAAATTAATGAGAAGGAAAATGACAGATATAAAATGACTGCATTCATTAATGGGATAAAAATATATACCAGTGTTCTACTAATTGTGGGAAATGGTAACACCAGAATAGAACTCAGCATTGAATATACACAAAGAGACTACACGATAAACCCTAAATGTCTATAGGGCAAACCATAATGAAGAGAGAGACAGAGACAGAGACAGAGAGAAAAAAGAGAGGAAAAGAAAAAGTGCCTGTTATAGAGGCAGGCTGGGGAGGGTGGGAAGGGAATGTGGGGACATTGGTGGTGGGAATGGGGCCCTGGTGAGGAACAGTGCTGGAATACTGTATGACTGAGACGAAATTATGAACATCTTTGTAATTGTATGTATCATGGTGGTATATTTAGAAAAAGAAATGCCCTAGGGCAGAGCAAGTCCATTTATAACTAGAGACAGGACCTTGAGGGAGTTGGAAGAGATGATCAATCTGATATGGGGAACATAGTTTGGATTATATGACTTGATCTCCCCATGAAAGTTCACCCCCATATATTTTAATATCTCAGGTGTAGTTATACCTAACTCTCTCTCTGTCTCTCTCTCTCTCTCTTTCTCTTTCTCTCTCTTGCTGTGTTTACATAAGAAAACCTGATTTAATATTTTTGTGTTGTTTAGCAGCCTGGGAGGAGAAGAACAGTGCACTGTTTTATGTTTGAGGCACAGCAGCGGTGGTGTCCCTGGGAATTTGAACTGGTGAAGAGCTGGTTTTGACTTTGTTAGGCCCTGCCCCAGGGGGAGGCAGAGGTTTTTGGCTCCTGCAGACTGGGGCACAGAGCACATGATCGAGACAGATGCACCTGATCAGCAGCACTTGGTCCGCAGCTCTTGGTCTGTGTGAGCCTGTCAGCTGGTGTGGTGGTAGCAGAGTGTGTGTAGCTGTTGGTGTGGAGTGAAGTTGATAGAAGTAAAAAGTTTTTGGATGATCTAAACTGGACTTGTGACCTTTTTTTTTTATCAGTCATCAGCCACCGAGCGCATGACCAGGGAACCAGATGAACTCCAATATTGTGGGGGAACCCACTCAGCCCCAACAGTTCAAAGCTGTTAAAAGTCTCAGTCTTACTGTTTTTAAGTGTGTGATAACAAATTTAGGAGCTGGAAAATCAGTGTAATCTTAGGGATAAATTCCTAGAAGGGAGGGATACAAAGCATTAACTGTCCAAACCCGAGATTAAGTTTGAAAAAACTTAAAAGTTTGTCCAAACTTTTCTCCTGGGTCTAGACCACTCATTCAACAGTAGATGAACAGAAGAGTAACATCTAAAAAGTAAAAAGAATAGACAGAGATTTACAGCTGCTGCCTGCCGCAGGGGAGTTTGAAATTATTTTCATATTCTGTTAACTTCTTGAAAAATGATTAACATGTACATGATATGATTAAAGTGAATGGGAACACTGTTGACTGAAATAATAATTAATGCTATGATGATAAGTGGCAAATAATGAAGTCTTATTTACAGAACAAAAGATGAATAAGTAAACAATGACTGAAACCCAATCATGAATAACTCTCTAATGGTTTGTCTCATGGTGATTCATTAAAAAAAAAAATGAAGCTTAGCTTAGGAACAGGGAAAGGTCATTCTGTGCCTACCCTCCTGAAGTGGATGATGATTTTCCTACCCTATGAAAGGTAGACTCAGTATAATAAAAATTTATTATAAGGCTCAGTGTTGGGGAGCCACTGGGGTCCCAACCAACCAGGACAGGAGTCTCTTCTACCTCTGAGACTGCCGGGAACAGATGAAAACTCACGAGTCCGGGCGCAGTTCCAAAAAAAGGCTTTTAATAGTACAAAAGCTCTTCCACAGCAATCCAATATAATGAAAGAACTCTAGCTCTGATCAGGACTTAGACCATACAAGCGAGCCCAAGTCTCCCACCAAAGAGAGAGGATCTCACCAGAGAGGAGTCACTACCCCAAAGAAGGAGAGAAAAGGGGCAGGGACCTCAAGTCAATCTCCTTATATACACCAAAGTAATCCCTATCTGTGGGCAGGGAGTGTCCTATCAACAAAGAACCCTAAACAGCTTGTAGAAGGGTGGTGCCACACCCTAGTATAGGTATAAACAAAGAGTTAATTAGCCAAGGACTAATCCCCTCCTCTGAGATTATCTCTTATGTAAAACACTGGAGGGGGGGGCTGGTATAAAGTAATGCATCTTAATTTCACGGGCTTCATGTAATCTAGATGGTACCCACAAGGTCCTTCTTATTTTTATCTGCACCAGGGTGATTCTGAGTATTGGTTCTCCATATACTGAAAGGGTCACACTCGCCTGCATGAGGACAAACTAGTATGATTCTTCCTATAATCTTAAAGATAGTCTCAACGTAGACAGAGTGGTAATCTCCTGGTAAATTCTAACTTTCCTATGCTGGGTGCAGTGGGCATAAAAGAGGAGCTGTGCCCAACCTAGAAAACATAGAAGTCTTAGTAGATGTATAAGTCAGAAGTTACTTAGGGTCAAGGTGACTTCCGAACTGCCACACCCTCTATCAGTGTTTACATAGAGGAGAGATCTCATTAGAATGAACCTTGGCTTAAAAACATGTAAATAGATTAAGCTGTGAGTGGGTAAAAAAGGTAAACCTGTCATCCAACAGCTCGGGCCCTGACCGAGAGGAACATAGCTCCCAGGGCCAGCAGACACATGTGGGAGGCTGCGTCAGCCCGACTTGGAGCAGGGTTGGGGCCCCTCCCTATCCCTTCCATCTCCATGCCCCAGAGGGCATGGCTACAAGCAGGCAGCCACCACCAGCAGCAAAGCTGGATAAGCTACAGACCAGACCCACAGCTGTGCGGGCGTGGGGCCACTCTGTGGCTATGTGACAGACTTAGATAATAATCAAGTTTAGGACCAGGTCCTTCCCAGGATCTTGCACATATATACACTGCAATGATCATTGTAGCTGTAGCTAACTGAAGTGGCTGATGGGGAATGAGGAATGGTAATGTCAGACTAGAATTCACCATTGTATGCTCACATAGAGGCTTACATGTTAAATCGTAAATATCTATAGGGCAAGCCACAATGTGTAATAGAAGAGAGAGAGAAACACAGAGACAGAGATGGAAAGAAAGAAAGAAAGAAAGAAAGAAAGAAAGAAAGAAAGAAAGAAAGAAAGAAAGAAAGAAAGAAAGAAAAAAAGAAAGAAAGAAAAGAAAGAAAGAAAGAAAGAAAGAAAGAAAGAAAGAAAAGAAAGAAAGAAAAGAAAGAAAGAAAGAAAGAAAGAAAGAAAGAAAGAAAGAAAGAAAGAAAGAAAAGAAAGAAAGAAAGAAAGAAAGAAAGAAAGAAAGAAAAAGAGAAACTAACTGGGAAAGAAAGAAGAAAAGAAAGAAAGGGAAAAAGGAGCTTGTCATAGAGGAAGACGGTGTGGTGGGAGGGAGTGTTTTGGGAATGGGGCACTGGTGGAGGGATGGGTGCTGGAACACTGTATGATGGTGACCCAATTATGAACATCTTTGTAATTGTATATCTCGTGATGGTATAATAAAAAACTTACTATTATGATAAGTATTCTTTTAGAAATACTTATCATAATAGTATTATAATTATGAATTATAATACTATTATGATCATGAATTATAATTCATGATAATATAATATGATATGATGTGATATGATATGATATGATATGGTATGGTATAGTATAGTATAGTATAGTATAGTATAGTATAGTATAGTATAGTATAATATAATATCTTGATAACTTGACATCCCCTTATTCATCGATTTGCTCAAGCGGGTGCCAGTAACATTTCCATTTGACCTATCACATGCCAGTGTAGCCCAATGGCATCTGGTTGCTTCAGGAATACGAAGAGCCTCAAACCGTTCCTTCAGGGTCTTGACGAAGAAGTCTGACCATCTTGTAGGTGGGCTGCCATGTGATCTTTTGACATCCCGTGGATCCAGTGGGTAACAGCTCTAGTCAAGCGGTCGTCTCCATTCGCATTACATGTCCAGCCCATCTGATTTTCGATGCCTTGGCAAACGAGACAGCATCCCTGACCGCGTGGTACATCAAGCTAGTGGAGCCAATCATGTCCTAGAATATACTACTATCCACAATGTGTAAGAAAGGGGAAATAAGGAGAGAGACAGAGAGAGAGATAGATAGAGAGAGAGAGAGAGAGAGAGAGAGAGAGAGAGAGAGAGAGAAAGGAGATACAGAACCCGCCATGGAGGCAGGTTGGGGGAAGAGGGAGGGAAGTGGGGACATTGGTGATGGGAGATGGGCACAGGTGGAGGAATGGGTATTAGAACACTGTAGAACCAAAACTCAAACATGAGCATCTTGTAATTGTATATCTAAATGTGGTATAATAAAGTAATTAAAAAAAATAAAGAGAGGTCAAGAGTGAAGATCATGTGCCCAGGACCACAGAATCCATTAGGATCAAGCTGTTTGGACTCTGCCAAGTGTTCATGACTTCCAATTCCTATTGGCTCCTTCTCAATGCTTAGAAGTGGAGCTTTTTTTTTTTTTTTGAGGTTATTGAAAAGCAGAATTCTGGTTCACTGTTTCTATGAAAATTATAGTTCCAAACTATTACTTAAACATCAGTTGGCTCTTATGATTTCATGGGTTGACCAGATATGGGTTGTCCAGTCATCTGGTAGTTTTCATATGGCATTCAATGGTGGTGCTCAGAAGAAGGCTGAGGCTGTAGTCCTTAGAAAATTTGGTAAGGTTGAAAGAAAGGGATGTAAGGACTGTCGTCCTTGGGGGGAAAAAAAGACTACCAGAGCCACCTTTCTTGTTTTTCCCTCAAATGATCCTGTTTAAAAAAAAAAAAAGAATCACTTGATCACTTGAATCCCGTTATTCATTGATTTGTTCGAGCGGGCACCAGTAACATTTCCATTGGACCCTATCACGTGCCAATGTAGCCCAATGGCATCTGGTTGATTCATATATTCTCCATATTCTTCAGGAATATGAAGAGCCTCAAATCATTCCTTCAGGGTCTTGACAAGGAAGTCTAACCATCTTGTAGGTGGGCGGTCACATGATCTTTTGACATCCCGTGGGATCCAGTCAGTAACAGCTCTAGTCCAGCGGTCGTCTCCAAATCGCATTACATGTCCAGCCCATCTGATTTTTGATGCCTTGGCAAACGAGACAGCATCCCTGATTCTGGAATAGCGAAGGAGGTCGGAACTCCAGATTCCTTCTCTCACTTGAGTGAGGCGTGATATTCCAAGCATAGCTCTTTCGATTCCTCTCTGGGAGACCGAATAGCATTCTCATCCTGCTTTCGTAGGGCCCAGGTTTCTGAGGCATATGTTAATGCAGGGAGAACGGTGGAGCCAAAGAGATGTGCCCGGAGCTGGAGGTTCTTTGTCCTTTTAGCTATTTCTTCTATGCCTTTGAAGGCATTCCATGCCGCTCTCTTCCTCCTGCACAGCTAAGGTTTTAGGTCCTTCATCATGTTGACTTCTTGACCTAGGTACACATAACTGCTGCATTCAGAGATGTTTGTTCCATTGAGAGTGAATGGGGCCTCTGGTACTAGTTCATTCTTCATAAACATAGTTTTCTTTAGATTCAGCTGTAGACCTATCTTTCCACATTCTCGGTCGAAGTCAGCCAGCATTTGTGCCGCTTGGCTAATGTTTGGTGTTATTAGAACGATGTCATCAGCGAAGCGGAGGTGGTGTAGTTGCCGACCATCTATCTTCACTCCCATTCCCTTCCCATTCTAATTGTCGCATGATGTTCTCGAGGGTGGCGCTGAAGAGTTTTGGTGAAATGGTATCACCCTGCTGAACCCCTCTTTTGACATCAATGATCACTTCTTTGTAGAATGGTGAGATCCTGGTGGTGAATCTGAAATACAGCTCACGAAGGATCTTGATGTATTGGGTTTGAACACCCTGTTTGGCTAGGGCTTCGATGACTGCTTCAGTTTCCACAGAATCAAAGGCTTTCTTTAAATGAATGAATGTGAGACTAAGCGGCATCTTGTACTCCCTACAAACCTCAATGAGCTTGGTTACTGTGTGGATATGGTCGATTGTGCTGAATCCTTTTCAGAAGCCAGCTTGCTCACATGGTTTTCCTTCATCTAGTGTTCTGCCAATCCTGTTCAGGATGACTCATATAAACAGCTTGTAGATGACGGACAACAGGCAGATGGGACAATAGTTGCCGATGTCGTGAATGTCTCCCCTTCTTGAACAGTAGAACTGTCCTGCTGGTTTTCCATTGGGAGGGCACCTTGCATTCGGACAGGTAGTGTGTGAAGAGCCGAGTCGTCCTTGGGGGAAAAAAAACTACCAGAGCCACCTTTTCTTGTTTTTCCCTCAAATGATCCTGTTTAAAAAAAAATAATACTGGGCATGTATTAACCAAAACTGATACTCTATCTTAATAAAAGCTAAATAAAAAAAAGTCTCCTTGAACAAAGAAAGGATGGACATTTGCTGTCGGAGCCTCTATGTGTTGGAGTCGATGCATCACCCACATCTATCTCCCCTCTTGAGATGTGCTTTCTCTCTCTCTCTCTCTCTCTCTCTCTCTCTCTCTCTCTCTCTCTTTCTCTCTCTCTCTTCCTTTTCCACAAAACCTCCAAACAAAATCTGTTTTACTTTACCCTTTGTCCCCCTTCTAAAATCCTTCAGAGAAGCAAAGACAAGAACCTTGAAAAAACCTGGGTGAGACCTAGGATGGACTTTCCTCGCAGAACAATTCCTCACTCCAGCCTGAGCCCATGGCTCTACAAGAAATCTAGGGTGGTGGGGATCAACTCCCTGTGCCTAGAAGACCAATAGGACATCATGTATGGCTTGACAGCCACCTTGCGGGCTGGGCTGGTAGGGCTCTGGCCTGGGCTGTGTAGATGCTCATCACAAACTTTATCAGTCCCAGCCTTTCGAGCGGGGGTCCTGTGTTCCTCCTCACATAGGCCTCCCATAGGGCCCACCTACATCACATCCACAGATCCCGGAGAACTAGGGTGATGGGTACCAGTACTTGAGCTGATGCAGATGAGGCAGAAGCGACTGGTCTCTGTGTTTGATTGTGATTCCCAGGTTCTTCAGTGTTTTCAAGAATAAAAATATTGAATAATAAAGATGCTTAGACTCAGAGTTGGAAAGTAGAAGAGAAAGGAAAAGGAGCTCCCCTTGTGAGGAAGGACTTAGTATAGGACTAAGTTAAAAGTAAGGGGATTTCCTGTAAGCCCTTTTTAAAGGCTCCCTGTGAATTTAGCAACTAAGCAATGGTACAGAGGATGCAAAGAAGTTGCAGGTAAAGGCTCTTCCTGTAGACTTTTAGATGGAGAGTGGTACCTTTCCATATCTAAGGTACAGGTGTTACAGAGGATGTAGGTTACCGTGTGCTTCCCTCCCCATTTGACTCTCCTCCCAATTTGTCTCATGCTCTTTGGGCTTCCTGTGAGCCTAAGATACAAAGGAGAATTGTATGGGCCTGCAAAATTCCTGGAATGTTAAGAAAGGATCTTGGGGATGAAGTATGTGTTAGGGAGGTAAGGGAGAGATGAAGTATCTGGCAAGAAGAAACTGGCTTCCTCTCCTGTGGGCAAGGGAAAACTGAAGCTTCCTCTTTCAAGCAGAACAGACCAAATGAACTTCATGGGCAGCTAGGAGGCTGCCTTGTGTGGCTGGTGGAATATCAGGCTCCACACTGTCATGGTTACAGTGTTATGTATGAGTGAGCAGAGGCAGATCAACTAATTTTATTGGTCATTTCAAATCTTACCTGCCAGGAAGATTTATCCAGTTAAAATAACGGATGGCTGAGGTAGAAGCTAGAAGACAAAAGAAAACCCCTAGCCTGGGAACACTCTCTGGTCCCTCACCCAAGCCCAGGAAGATGGCAATTCTTGGAGATGGTAGGTAGGATTAAGAGAGTTAGCCTGAGGAACCTATCACACTCTGTTGGGCACCACCTCTAAATGCAACAGGGCCCAATGTAGACATTTGGAGTAGAGTTTGGGGAAAGATCTATGTGGCTACAAAGGCACTTGGTTGGGAGATGCTTCTAGGCAGGAAAGACCCATACTTAGTGGACGGCATTTCCTATAAGGATAAAGGTATGAAAGCTGAGGTCAGTGAGTGGAGGGAGAAAAAAACCCACAGGACGGAGAATGAAGCAGCAAGTGCCTTTCTTGTTGACTCTGTGACCCTGAGTTCTAGGAGTGTGCTGAGTAGTTGGTTTCACAGCATTCCGGCTCTGCTTCCAGTTAGCTGCAGGCGCAGGGAACCGGAGACTGCCCAGCCTTTCCCAGAGCACTTTCTGGGATTTTTTTGTTGTTGTTTTTGCTCTTTGGGTCACATCTGGCTATGCTCAGGGGTTACTCCCTGGCTCTTCGCTCAGAAATTACTCCTGGTTGTGCTCAGGGGACCATATGGGGTGCCAGAGATTGAACCAGGGTTGGCCGCCTTGTGCGAGGCAAATTCTCTCTCCTTCCTGCCTCACATAGGTGGCTTATGTGAGGGCAGGAAGGAGAGAGAGTCACTTCTCCCCAGCCACCTCTGCTTCCTGGGCCTGCTGGGAGGCTAAGGACTGATAAAGTCTACAATGAGCTCATGCATGGCGTGGGCCTGAGCCCCACCAGTCCCATGAGGTGGTCGCCAAGACAACACCTGATTGTCCACTTGATCTCCAGGCACAGAAGTTGATCCTCACCACCTGAGATTTCTTGGAGAACCATGGACTTCGGCGGAGCAAGGAATTGCTCTTTGAAGGAAAGTCAGTCTTAGGTCTTACCCAGGTTTGCTCAGAGTTCTTGTCTTCCTTGCAGAAAAGAATTTTCAGTAGACGGGCAGTGACGTAAAACAGGTTTTATTATGGAGGTTTTAGGAAGGGGAAGGATGAGGAAAGTGAGAGAGTACACATCTCAAGAGGGGGAGATGCTTGGGCACCACATGTGCTCAACCAAGTGGACTCAAGCAGCATATGGGCTCAGGCAACATATTGGTGCAGTCTTTTGGCCAGGAAGACTTTTATAGATTTTTCCCCCAAACTACTCCCCTTTGGGGCTTCAACTTAGGTTAAGGTCCTTTGCTAGGGCTGTTGCCAAGGGGAGTTGATTTTGGGAGGTCTTAGAAATCTTTTCTTGATCTCTGTTCCTGCTGGATCTTCTGTCCTGGAATGTAACCTGATTCAGAGACAGGTTGACCCAGCGTCCTCAAGGTCTACTGAGGGTTAATGGGTCTCTAGTTTTGGTTCCTGGTTCCAAGACTCAGGACAGCCTTCATGATCACGATCACGATCTTCACGTTGATCATCTATTTGCTAGAGCGGGCACCAGTAATATCTCCATATGTCCTGTCTCATGCCAGTAGAGCCAGGGGCATCGGCTTGCTACAGGAACATAAAGAGCCTCAAACCATTATATTAGGTCATGGGAATGACCTAATATAATTGTTACTGGAATTTGGCATATCATATACAACACGAGAAGCTTGCCAGGCTTGCCGAGCGGGAGGCAAACTCTTTTAAACACCTCCAAATAAAGCATTTATTGATGAGCCGCGGCCGCCAGCGTCAGGCTATGATGGGCTGGTCTGCTGGGTGGAGTTCTGACGAGAGGGAAGTCCAAAAGTGGAAAATGGCGGCGCCCGTGGAGTGAGGAGGGGTGGTCTGGCTTGTTGTGAGGCTCTGCTGAGGTGGTGGGC
Source organism: Cryptotis parvus (assembly GCA_021461705.1). NCBI lineage: Eukaryota > Metazoa > Chordata > Mammalia > Eulipotyphla > Soricidae > Cryptotis > Cryptotis parvus. The sequence goes on along the minus strand of JAJIBD010011593.1, from coordinate 4,478 downwards.
TAGGGCTAGAACCTGCATGCCTCCCGAATGCCTCATGAACGGCTGTGCACAGGGAGAGCAAAGGAACAGCTCTGCCCCATGTGTGAGAGTCTCTGGACCAGCATACCTGGGCCGATTGAGGCAAAAGCTGCTGCAGGGTGGGTGTTGGTGATCCGGGCTGTGATGGGCTGGTCTGCTGGGTGGAGTTCTGACGAGAGGGAAGTCCAAAAGTGGAAAATGGCGGACAGTCTTAGGGCAAGAATTCACTTCCATGTTGGGCCCCCCCCCCTACATCATACCCAGTGTGCTATCACTCTGGCCCAGGGAAACTTGTGTTGGGGAGTATGCCTTACTCTCCTGAGTAGTGAAATCTGTATTGGTATATATTCCTGCAGCAGTGAAAGGCATAGCCCGGCCTCCCCTTCCTGGGCTTGGTCCTTCCCCTTGTGGTCACATTAAGCACAAGGTCTCTGCATTCAATACTGACGCTCTGAGAAAAGCTGCAGAATACGGGATTGTCAATGAGGTGACAGCATCTGGTCTCTCTGGTTTTCAAAAAACTAAGGAACAGAAATGAAATCGATAGTCAAGATTGTCAGCTTCTAGACCTCGTGAAGACAGAACTCCAGCCTTTGCTTCTGTCTCTTTACTGTGCTTTTGGGTAACTAAGGTAATATTGGAGAATCTTCTGGGTCAGCTGTGAGTATCAAATATGCTTTCACAATGTCGCCTGTTACCCGAGATGCCAGTTTAATTACCATTAAGGGACTTTAAAGAAAACATGAAAACTAAAAAAAAAAAAAAAAAAAAAAGAGAGAAAAAAGAGAAAAAAGAAAAAAGGCGGGCTCCACCTCCATCGCCCCTCCGCCAGGGACCTGCAGCAGGGCTGCTCTTCTCCCCTGACACTCCTTCCAGGCGAGGCAAAACAACCCTAAAAGCAAACACAACCCTGACTGGCAGGCGAGGTGCAGCGAAGAGCTGCGGGAGCTGCAGGCGCGTCCAGGGAGGCGCGCGCCAGACACTCCCCGCCCTCCGGGTGACAGCGAGCCGGCTCGGCGGGTTTAGCCCCCCGGAATCGCGGGGTCCGGCGGCGGCGCGGGAGAGGTGCCCGGCTCGCTGGGCGCTGCGGCGCTTCTACGGCCCGAGTGGGAGGTGCACACGCCCGAGAGGCTCCGGCCGGCGCGCCCCTTCCGCTCCGGGCTAGGCTGCGGGCGGCGTCGGGCCCAGCGGGGCCTGCGGGAACCGGCCGGCGCGGCCGATGTGCGGACAGGCCGTGGCGAGGCGAGGTCCGCGGCGCGGCTCCCTGGAGCCCCGGGAGTACGACCCCCCTAGAGCGGGCCCGGGCGACCCCGGCTGCGCGCGGGCTCGAGGCGCCCCGCGGAGGTTTGTCCCCGCGCGCGCGCCGCAAGCGGCAGCCGGCGGAAGAGCGCGCGGCGGCGATGGGCGAGACCATGTCCAAGAGGCTCAAGTTGCATCTGGGCGGGAGGCAGAAATGGAGGAGCGCGCGTTCGCCAACCCTTTCCTGGACTACGAGGCGGCTGCCTCGGCCGGGTCCGCCGCCGGAACGGCCGACAACGCGGGCTGTGCTCGCTCCGCGCCCGCCCCCCGACCAGCTCGGCCTTCCTTTCCAGGACGACGGAAAGGTGAGTCCGCGCCGGCGTCGCCAGGGCCCGGGGCCGCGGTGGGAGGGGGAAAACTAGGCGGTGGTAGCGTCCACCGGACGGCCTTGCCTCGCCTGACCACGCCCGCGTGCGCCGAGCGACGTCACCGGTCCGCCCCGAGTCCTAGTCTCGCGCCCGGGCTTGCTCTCGCGCGGAGTCCTCGGGCTGCGAGTTGCCTGCTGGAGAGAAGGCGTCCAGGTTGCTTCTTTTGTTTCCGCCCTTTCAGGTCTTGCGCTGTTGCCCCCACCGATGACCTGGCGACGGTGGGTGTAGCTGAAGTCTCTCGAAGGCCTCGCAGCGCCCTGGCCTTTTTGAGGCTTCTTTCTCCTTGCCCTGACCCGTTCCTGAGGGCAAGACACTAGGCCGATGTGGCTCCCGGCCCCCCCGGGGTGCTGCAGGCATCTTAAGGCTGCAAGGTCAGGCCCTGGTGAGCACTGCCTGCGACGTGCCTGGGCGGCATAGAACTCCACTCCCTGCTGCCCCAGAGCCAGTGTCAGCGTGTGTGAGAGAGGGAACTTGGTGGTTTTGTTGCAGGTGGACCCCACGGGTGAGGCCGGAAGGGGAGAGAGATGGTCGCTTTCTCCCCAGCCGCCTCTGCCACCCGGGACCCTCTGGGCAGGCTTAGGACTGATAAAGTCTGCGATGAGCCCCTGCACGGCGTGGGCCTGAGCCCCACCAGCCCCACGAGGTGGCCATCAAGCCACACCTGATGCTCGCTTGATCTCTAGGCGCGGGACTTGATCCCCACCACCCGAGGTTTCTCGGGGAGCCACGGACTCAGGCTGGAGCGAGGAATTGCTCTTTGCAGGAAAGGAAAGTCAGTCCTAGGCTTTACCCAGGGCTGCCTTGGGGTTCTTGTCTTCCCTCGCAGAAAAAGAATTTTAAGGAGTTGACGAGCAGTAAAGTAAAATAGATTTTATTAAGGAGGTTTTAGGTGAGGGAGGGGAGAGAAGAGAGAGAGAGAGAGATAGTAACGCACTCAAGGGAGAACGCGGGCTACTCCAAAGACTGAAAGTCCCAATTGATTTTCGAATGGGCTTTTTTTTTTTTTTTTTTTTGCTTTTTTGGGTCACACCTGGCGGTACTCAGGGGTTACTCCTGGCTCTGCACTCAGGAATTACTCCTGGCGGTGCCCGGGACCATATGGGATGCCGGGGACCGAACCCAGGCCGGCATAAGCCGGCGCGTGCAAGGCAAACACCCTACCCACTGGAGCGGCAAACACCCTACCCACTGGGCTATCGCTCCGGCCGCCCCCTGAATGGGCTTTTATCCCCTTTTTTGGCTGGAATGTTCTGGAGTCTTCTTTGAGCTGGGTCCTGGGTGGGAACCTCAGGATATTTAATTAGCTAAAGCTATTAGAAGGGCCTGTGACCTAGGGCTTCACACATTCCCCCTGGCCTTCCCTTCCCTTAGGATCTGTTGTTGATAGTGGTTTTATCAAGTCTGGTTCCCTGTGACAACAGGTGTGACTCTGGATGGCCGAAGGACCAGTTTTCTTTTTTTTTTTTTTTAAAGGTTTTATTTTTATTTAAGCAAGGGAATCTTTTCGCTTCTTCAGGAATTTTTATTGCCAAGTGGTGCCCCCCATGTCTGCCTGCCTACAACAGTTTTAGCAGTGAAATCTCCAGGAGACACCTCGATGCATCATCCTCCCCCTTCCCTGTTTTTGCATTAGAAAGACATGCTGGGTACAGCTTTCATCCTAGGGGCTGGGTTCACGCTAGAGCATAAATTATGCTGGGGGTGTTTGTGCCAGACCATAAGGGTTCTGTTTCTGCAAGACCATAAGTCATACCACGGGCCTTTCATATGTGTAAGACCATAATACCAGGAAGTTTTGTTTGTGAAAGATCATAAATCATAATCAAGTTTTTATTTGTGCAAAATATCGTACCTGGAGATTCAGGGCCCTCAGATAAGGCCCACAGTCTCTGCCTTGTTGGGAAGGGCCCAGACATAGTACATGAGTTACTGGGTTAAGATACTTGTACGCGGCCAAATTAGATCTTCAGTGCTATGTAAATCACCTCAATTCCTGCCTATAGAGATCCCTGAGCACAGCCAGAACCCCAAGAAAACTGGTTATGGGGGGGTTGGAGCGATAGTCCAGCGGGTAGGGCGCTTGCCTTGCGCGCAGCTGGCCCATGCCGCCCGGGGTTCGATCTCCGGCATCCCATATGGTCCCCGAGCACCGCCAGGAGTGGTTCCTGAGTGCAGAGCCAGTAGAAACCCCTGAGCATTGCCGGGTGTGACCCAAAAAAAGCAAAAAAAAAAAAAAGAAACAAGAAAACTGGTTATGGCCCAGCCCTCACCCACCCCAAACAAAACCGTTTCTCCATTTATTATGTTGTATGATTATGTTACAGTGTCTCAATTAATAGCATTTAGATGGAGAGTCCCAAGAATGTGTGGTATATTAGTCATGTGGTAAATTGTTTTATCCATAAGATCTCCTGGTGCATTTATTTTACTTGGTGCAAGTTGAGATTTGGGCTATATTCAGGGTTTACTCCTGACTCTGCCCAGGGATGATCACTTCTAGCAGCGCTCAGGATGTCATATGAGGAGTCAGAAATTAAACTGGAGTTGCCAGGCAAGTGCCCTATGCCTCTATACAATCTCTTCAGCCTCTCCTGCTGCATTTAAAGTATATTTTATAGTCGAAAGTTGCAGTTAAACATAACTGTGCCAAACATAGCTACTGCTTTGTAGGAGTCATCCATGTCAAACACCTATTTGAAGTTAAGATCATAGTTTTTAAAAAACTCAATTATTAGCAAGTAGGGAGTTTGCCTTGCACACAGGTGACCCAGGTTCGATCCCGACATCACATTT